>JAVXUM010000030.1:26015229-26026077 GCA_035590655.1 Pouteria glomerata
CTCAAATTTTGCGGAGTCATCCTCTTCTAAGAGTAAGAAAAAAGAATCCTCTAAAAGTGAAATTGAAAAAAATACAAATGAAGAAGTGAATGTTGAAGATGCATATGAAAAGTTATATGAGGATTTTCGCAAATTTCATAAACAAAATGAAAAATTGATTATGAAAAACAAGATGTAGAAAAAGAAGAAAGACAGACTGAAAATTACTCTAAAAGAATTATAAGAAAAATTGGATAGTTTTAAAGCAAGTAAGAAAACTCAAGATAAATTGATAACAGCCTCCAATAACAAATTGGAACAAAAAGATAAGGAATTAAGGATGCCCAGACAAAGTTTCAAACTATGAACTCCAAGATGAACTTAGTTTTTTTTCATCTTGACGACATTCTTGGAATGCAAAAGAACCTAAATTATAAGAGAGAACTTGGTCATACTGGTAAACAGGAAATTAATGTTGAAGCTAAAGCTACCCCAAGTGAGTAGAAAAAACCTAAGCTGATTAGATTTTAGTCTTCAAAGACAACTACTCCAAAAATAATTAAATCTTCTCAACCCAAGAAATGTAATCAATCAAGAGCCTATTTTTAAAAGCCCAAAGATATGACCCTTAACTTTCAATGTAAGTATGTTTTCATATGTTTTTTATTGTGGCATACCTAGTTATACAAGACCCCATTGTTACAAATTGTATGGGTTATCCATATCCTATGTTGACATTTTTTAAGACCTAATTTTCAAATGTCAAATAAGTTTAAGCCATTGAGATTTCAAGAGTCTTGTTTTGATTCTAAACCTTACATAACTTGGCCAATGAAAAAGAATAGAAAGAAAAAATTTTCAAAACCTAATAACCCCAAGGCCCAAAATAAGAATTGTTTGGGTTAGGAAGATTAACTTATATATCACTCATATCCCTAAGAATGTTAAAGGAGGTGAGTCTTGATATGTAAAGACAATTTTTTTCATGGACTAGACTATACATTATTATTATATTCTTTCCTAGTTTTATGATATTATATAGATCAGTATTTTTAATTTTAAAAAAAAAAAAAAAATTTGAGGTGTAATATTATTTTCTTGTATGGTATATTACATCATATATACTTCAAAATCAAATGATTAAAATTGTTGATCTATATAGTGGTCATGAATTTGAATTGCTTAATGAATCTAAATCCTATATTTTGTTATTCCTTGTCATGGTAGTGGCCTGCTAATTATAATTGCACGAAATTTAGTACATCATGAGAAATTTTTTTCACTATTTAATTCTCTTTTTTGGACTATTGGTTGCTCTTGAGTTTTTTTCACGAAAAATCACTTGGAAGAGATTATCAAAATAACCACTTTCTGAGTTAGACGATACGGGAAAATGGCTACCCATAAGCGTGTGAAATCCGCCAAATAAACTATTTAAAAAAAAAAACTTAGTAGAAGTAAATTGAAAAATTGGTATTTAGTTAAAAATCAATGAAATATGGAGAATCTAGTTGAAAAGCTAACACTGTATATTTTACTCAATTCAATTCAAAGTCCAAAAAGAGGATTTTAAAATTCATGCGAGTATGTGAAAAATATTAAACATGTTGTACTTAAACTTTAATTCACATACTATGCAAGCATTTGATCATTGGTATGATATGTGTGAACAACTCATGACATAAATAGTATGATAACTCTTGGAGTTCTTAGTTATTACTATTTATGTATGGTCAAAATTTTGAAATTGTATTTAATTTTGTGTTTGCAGAAATAGAACTTAAAATGAATTAATCAAGATTACATATCATATTTCATTTTTTTTGTCAATTCATGTCAAAAAGAGGGAGAATGGTTAGGGATGAGTTAATTAATTGATTAATTAATTGAAGTTAATTAATTATGGGGGAGAGGGGTTTATGTTTTGTTCCAATTGAAGTTAATTAATTGAGGGGGAGAATGGTTTATGCTTTATTTAATTTTGTTCTGGTTAATGTTTCATTTATTTTTTCTCATATGATTCCTTGATCTGTTTATTTTAGTGTGTAGCATTACAAGTTCTTTAAAAGATTAATTTATAGATATTTTGAGCACATTGGCATTCATAAATTTTGAGGCTTATCTCGTTATTCATATTTTGCACTTGTAATACTTTTAAGTTTTTTCTTTTTTTAGTATAAAGTTGTTTTGAAAGTTTTGATATGGAATTGTCAAAAGAAGGGATTGTTAGGACAAAATTGTAAAATTAACAAATTCATAATCAAAACAGAGTTCTATAACTTTTAGACTTAGTGCAGGTTAAGGCACTATAATCTCAAATCAGATAGAAGTATAAAGTTCTTAGAAAAATTATTGGATAACCTTAAAAGTCTATAACAAACTTAATAGAGTTAGAAATATAATAACGCAGAAAGAGTACTAGAAAGCCACAAATAGCCGTGAGAAAAAGTCAAGAGCCAATATTTGAAAATTGGCCATATGAATCACCGCTCTGAGCCACAGGAAGGTTGCGCGCTACTCTGAGCCACAGGAAGGTTGCGGGATCCCCCCGAGAAGACCGCTTGAAAGGCATATGTGCGAGTTTCCCACGAAGAAAAATTTTAGCTTCTCAAGGTTGTGTTTTCCAACCTTGTACGTCCCAGGTTTTGGCATATATAAATATTAGATGTATCTAAGATTCTACATAGAGAGAGAACTTTGATCAGATTGTGAGCGAAACAGTTTTATTGTCCACTTAACCACTTAGCCAAAATATTGGTGTATATGATTTAAAAAAATTCGAATTATTGAAAGCTGTGGATTCAGCACGGTGAAGATTTAGCAAAACCATTGAAGAGTCAGTATTGTACCTTCGAGAAGTCAAAAGACTTTCACTAAAAGAGTTGAGCAAATATTAATAAAGTATAGAATTAAAAAATTGATTTATCAAAGAGTTTTGAGTTTGTAGCCAGCGTTGTGTTTTTAGTGAAAGTTTTTGAGAATTTTTTTATTTGAGTTTTCTAGTTCCATATATTATTTTCGCTATTCTTTTTTTTTTTTTCTGGTTGGTTGATTAGAATTTATTAGTTTGTGACTACTTGGTATCAACCACATAGAGCGTGAAATTTTAGATATAAACTCCATAGAGTACTAATCTTGTTTGCACCATAGCATGGCAAATGAGAGTTCTTCATGAGGTAACAAAGAATTGTAAGTGGAGTTACAAGATGAACTGATGAAGTTGATGGCCAATTTATTGTACATTGATTAGTGGGGTTGGCGACAATGCACATTATATACACACACATATGTAGCAAGTTACTTGATAATCGCTACAACTAATTACTATAAGCTTAATTACCAAGTATTTTTTTTTTTTTTTGCTAAGTAATTACCAAGTATTACCACTGTGGGAAAATGAGGAAGATATATCCTTTAGGGAAAGTGTATTGTAAACCCTTGAAGTTAATACGAGAGTATCCTATGATTTGGTGTGGCAGTTATAATTGAAGCAAAAATCCCCGCAAGAGAAGAGTTAAATGTAGATTACCGAAGTATGTGCACTGCATATTTTAAAGATTTCTTTTGTCACTCCTTATCTTTTGTTTTAATTCTATGAGGGTGCATAGGAAGTACATTTTTATCATGGCTAATTTGTAATTTCCTATTTCAATTAATTAGAACTATTAATATTGGAGTTCTCCCTATAAAAGAATGAAGAAATCTAGGTTTTAATCGAAATCCTTCTTGTTTTAGAGATCGAAAAATATAAGTTTTTATTTAATTTTCATTTATATGTAGCTTGATGATTTTTTTTGTTTCATTCCTCTTGATTTATGGATTGACAAAATGCACTAATCACCTAGAGTTTCAATTTTTTTTTTTTTTTTTAAACTCTTGTCTTCCTTATGCTACATCCCAAAACAGCTCCTTAATACTATCAAAATCTTTGGAAAACACATTTTCTTTATCCTGATGAATGATTGTTGTTTTGGCATCCTTTTCTCGGTGCGATTGTTTCCGAAAGAGGTCTTATTGTGGTGGTCATCCAGATTGAAATTTTGATCCGAAAAAAAAAAAAAAAATAAAGACTCTGGAAGGCCTCCAAGTTGGTATCTGTAGGATATGATGAGGCTTAGATGAGCGAAATTAGTTAATTAAACAGTGACTTCAAAAATTACATGAGAGAGTTTCTAAGAACAAGAAGTGAAATGGAAAAAAAAAAAAAAAGAGTAACCCGTGCAGGAGATTAATAATTAACGAGAAGTAAAACGAAGATGATGATAATTGAAATTTAATTGGTTAAACTAGAAAGGCACAAAAGAGGGAGAGACAAGAAATCCAATGCAATACATCAGTAATAACTTTAGAAGTAATTTAACCTTTTAGCCCTAAAAAAATCTATAATTTGCGTGTCAAGTTTGTCCAAACTCTTACTAATATTCAAAACATAAGCAAATCTAGACTAAATCAAAAAGAAATAAATGCCTGTCCATTATTAACCATGAAGTATGTTAAGGAACTGTAAGTATGGTGCCGGGTGCAAAATGTCGCAGGGTGTATATGGTAACCGGCCTTTTTAACGCAAAAATTAATGTTCTGCTCGTGCTTCATATTTTAAAAATAACACTTTGTAAATTCTATTGTAAATTCTATGAAAATTACACAGCTAACCATAGTGAGAAGAATATTTGAAGCGGGCATGGATAATTGGAATGGGAGGTAGGAAGAGGGGTTTGATTTGTCCTCTTGAAGTTGAATTGAATAGCCCGTTCGGATGGAATAAAATGGAAAGAGAAAGGAGAAAAGGGAAGGTTTTTTAATATTAATAACTTATTTATGAGTATTTTTATGAAAAGGAAAGAAAAGAAATGAAAAGAAAAATAAATATTAAATTTTTCAAATTTTTATTGTTTTAAAAGTGAAAAAAATAAATTAATAAAATTTTTAAAATGACATATTTATTTATAAAACAAAAAATAAAAAATAAATTAAAAATATGACCTAAGTCTAAATAAATTGATTATACTCTAATTTTTAAAGAATTTAATGGCAAAATAATTGCCTATCTTTTCTTTTTCTTTTATTTGTTTTGAACTCACAAATAAAGGAAAAGAAAATTGTTAATTCTTTTTTTTTTTAAATCCACAAACAAATAAAAGAAAATATAATAATTTCTTTTTTTTTTCTCTTTTCCCCTAACTAATATTTTTTTTTCTTTTCCTTTCCTTTCCTTTTTTTTTTTCTCCTCAACTCACAAATAGAACTTAAATGCAAGGAGCAAACGTTTGTACATATATATATATATTTATATATAGGCAACTAGACAATAAAAATTAATTTCAAAACCTAATGTTTTGCAGGCATAATCGTACGACGTGAAACAGAACCTAAGAAGGCTTTGTATAATCACTAAGATTCTAAATCCATACATCGGACACCCCTAATTACTTTTTTTTCTATTATTATTATTATTATTATTATTATTATTAATTTGTGAGTACTCAAGACAAGCTTAATGTTGTTTACCAATAACTCTGAATACGAAGACGTACGTACGACAAAAACATAAGATTCTACAGCAAGTAAATATAGACATAAATGAAAGTACCAAAGTACTGAGGGGTAGTTTTATATTTGTTTGAGCAACATAGAAGACGAAGAAGTTACTCCCCCTAAGAATTAACGTTACCAATGAATTTAGTACCAACAAAACATTAATTCGCAGAAGATGCTAATGTTTTGTAAATGAACTGTCAACTGTGAAAGAGCTTGCAAGAATATATATATATATATAAATATCTGTGTATTTGTGTTAATCTCCACCTCAATTTGTATGTAAATCACATGGTCATCCATGGGGAGCACAAAATCGTGCAGAATCCCAAAAGACCACCCCCAAAAAAAAAAATAGAAAACAAAATGGAAAGCGAACATATAGGCAAGAAATATTAAATTAGGATACCACATAAACAGTGCTTTGAATGATAAGAGACAGAGAGAGAGAGAGAGAGCCTATGTCCCACTACAATCGTAGACACTATTGTTTCCAACGGTGAGAGACGTCTAAGGTAAGATTTCGTGTAGCACGGTTCTTGATTGTTTCTTCTATGCAGACTAAAAAGGTCCTTACCTGAATTCAGGTTTCCGAGTTACATATATAGGCTACGTTTAGGGTTTTTATGAAGTATTCTAGATCACCCAAATTCTCTTCACCAAAAAAAGTAGTTTGAGCCCATCAGTATTTCATGGACTCACCTATTATTCAACCGTTTTGTTTGATATTTAGAGCTGAATTTCACAACTACTAGAAATAGTGTTTTCTAAAATATGTAACTAATATCCAGTGCGAGTGACAAAATTACCATTTCTCTGCAGGTTTGGAGGACATGACTAGCAATTCATGGTTTGCCTTGATGATGGGATGATTCTTCTTCTTCTTTTTCTTCTTGTATGGAATCCCTCTTGCCTTCGCTTGACACTCCTTCACTTCGCGTAAATAAACACGAATAGCCCCATTGCCGAAAGGGTTTGTCTCCGGCGAGCCACCGTGCTCTTCGTAGGCGGCCCTCAGCCTTCCAATCAGCGCGTCGAGGCTTCCCCACGCCTGTCTAAGAGGGCAAATGCACGGACCAGGAGGATCAGGTTGTCCGAAGAATACACAACCGTGGGAATGAACCTTAGTCTTCCCAAACTGATCAAGGTAGCGAAGGAAATCTAGTACGTGGTTGCAGTTGCACTGCGACAGCGAAACCGGTGGTCTCTGGTTCTTCAAGTACTGGCCGAAAGTGTTCCAATCTCTGCGCTTCTGCGATTCATATCGGCTTAGAGGTGCCTGTTGTTGCTGTTGCTGCTGCAGCTGTTGTTGTTCGTGATCGGCAGCGGATCTCGATGATCCTTCTGCCGAATCTTTTCCTCTTTCGCTAGACATGATTGTTGCAGAGAAAGAATTCCTGTTTATTTTTGGCAAGAATTAGCGGAGGAAAAAAAAGGGGGAAGAGAGGGAGGTGAAAGAAAGAAAATGGTGGTGCAGTGGAGAAAGATGAAGATCACATCTCGAGTCTACTGAGGAGACATGTCATGGGCCCAATCCTAGTGCTTTTCCTCTCTCTCTCTCTCTTCTTTTCCTCTCTCTCATTTTCAAGCTCTCTTTATTTAATTATAGTACTAGTAGCACTAACCTTACTTTTTTAAAATATAATCTACAATTAATTGTTGCATATGCCATCATCTGATCATCAATACAACTATTATCACTTTCATCACATAAAATTAAACTGCATTATTTGATATATGAACCCCCGTGACTTGAGAGTTGGTGCAACTACATATTGCAGCTACTCAGACTTAGCAAATAGGTTTGTGATGGTATAAATTAAAGGGAGAGTTCAAGCAATTAATAATTAATTAGAATTAAAGAATTTTGGTGTATGGTACTGAGTTTTATATAATTTTTTATTCCCAAGTGTTATCATAATAATTAACAATGACACTTACATAATAAAATATTTTTTTTTACCAAGTTACTATTTTCAAAGTGATAAATCTTTAAAATTGTAATATTATTATGGTATTCTTTTTTTTTTTTTACAAATTTTTTTGATAGCAAAACATTACACTTTAGAAAAATTATGGGCTGCTCTGTTTAAAGTTAATTAGTATCCGTTTGGAATATCAAATTTTGATAAAAATTAAAAAAAAAAGTAAATTTTGAATTATTTAGTTTTTAGTGTATTGCTCAAAAAATATAAAAATTTGATAAAAGTTGAAAAAATTGATAAAAATTTTGGTAAAATTTAAAAATTTTTTGTGTTAAAGAAATTAAAAAAATAAGAGATTTTAAAAAAAAAAGATTAAAATTTTTTATTAAATTTGACACTCCAAATGTATTCTTAGTTAATCAATTCAATCACTGCGAGATTATTAACACTCTGTTTGGTTTACTGTAAAATTTTAAAAACTTTTAAAAATTTCTAAAAATTTCTAAAAATTATTTATTTTTTATTTCATTATACGAATTATAAACTCACTATTTATTTTATTTTTTTATCATTTCAAACATATCCTAAAAATATTTGGTAAGATGTTAAACATGATTTGACTCGGCCTAATGAAGCCATTGGATCCGATTCCATTAGTATTCTGGAACTTGTTCTAACCCCCTCGAAGGGTTCAGGTGTGAAAAGCTAACAATTACACCTTTATCAAAATTAATTAATTTTTATTATTTTTTTAATTAAATTTTATTACATATCTCTTTTACATCAATATTTTTCTACTTTTTTTTGTTTGTATTTTTTTTACCATTCAAATACCACCAAAGTACCACTAATCAACGATTTTAGAATAATATATATGTATATATCGTTATCCTGTACTGCTGCAGCTGAAGGTTTTTTATTAGCTGATGTCTTTGTCTAGCTACTGACTTTTAATATTTACTTGGAAATGGGCAAAAGGCCACAGAAAATAAAAGGTACCCTTGAATCCTTGTTTGGGAAAATCAAGCTTTAAAGGCAGATTTTTTTGAGTGTATATGCATGTATGCATCCATGCAGGGACAATATTTATGCATAATTTATGCCCTAGTAATATATTCCCCCTGCAGCTGCAACCATGTACATGTGTAGGTACTTCTGGGGCTGCCGAGTCATTTCTGGAAATTTACCAAAACAAAAAATTATGATTTTGACCAGTGGGTATGAGCATGGAAGCAAGAACTACAGCTGCATTTTCTTCATTAATTTACAGCGATCGATGTGGGGGGTCCCAGATATGATTTCCTCGTTGATCAAGTTTATTTAAATGGTACTAAATATTGCTTTTGATTATTAAAATATACTTTTGGTTTTGTTTTGGCCTTGACTTAACTTCGTCTCTACAGAAATCTAGTATTATTGGCCATGATTTTGGAGCCAGAAAATATTAGGCGCCTTGCACCCACATAATGGATAATGGACTTGGAGGGTGCTGTATATATATATATTGTGCAAATTAATGATTTACCAAGATGCGTTTCGTAAAGATTAACCGTGCAAATTCGTCGGTCGCAACAAACGCTAGTATTATCTGATTTATATAATTAGAGGATCCTAAAAGAACATAAGCTGCTTGTTGGTAGGCCAACAGATACATGATCAAAGATTGGAAAACAGTACTCTGAAAAAGGAAAAATACATAATCGAGGAAGATAAGGAGGACAAATATAAAAATATATCTGGGGCCTTTGATTCAGAATTACTGGACAACATACTTTGCGAGATGGGGTCCAACCATCAGTTTTTGTCTCTGATATGCATTATGGTGTTTACTGGAGGGCTCCCAATCTTGGCCAGATCTTTACAAATAGCAGTTGTATATATATATATATATATGGCAATCTTTTCCTGCCTCCTGGAGCTTCAAGCCCTACAGAGCAATTATCTAGTGCTCTTATTGAACCATGCTCCCTTGACGCCAAATATTGCAATATGCGTCAAAGCAAAAATGGAACCCTACGGTAATTGTAACACTCGATATTTTATTTTAGCATATTTTTATATTATTTTGAGTAAACGAAATATTTAAAATGAGTTTAAATGGATTATTATAATTTTTTCAGGCTGAGTTGAGTCCGGAGTAAGATCGGACTAGACAAAATGGGCCAAGGGCCTGTGTATCTTTTCTTCTTTCTTTTTCTTTTCCCTTTGATTCTTTTCTTTCTGCGGTCTTTGCAGCCGACCCAGGAGAGAAAGAGAGAGGAAGGAGAAGAGAGAGAAGAGAGGAGGGAGGAGAGGAGAGAGAGAGACTTGAGGCTAGAAATTGGTCAATCCTGGAAGAGTTCGACGCAATGATCGTCGGGGTGCGGTCCGTTTCACGAGATTTGAAGCGAGGTGGGAGAAATCAGAGTTTGAAGTTTGGAGGCCAAATCGATTTTCTTCGTTTTCTCCATTTCTCTTCAGATTTGAGATAGGTGGGACTTAAATTCGTACTCTAGACGTTGTAGGGAGTAGTTTGGTATATATATATGCATGTTTTGATGAAATATGAAAGAAGTTATATATTTATATGTATATATTTGTCTGTGTGTATATATATATATGCATGAATGTTGATAGATCTCGTATGTTTTCTAGAAATTTTTGAAATAAAAGTTGTAGAATTATGATATATACGTGTATGAACAATTATACATGAGTTTTTTTTGAATTGAAACTTGGATCGGGTGATTTGGGATTGGTTCGTGCTTGGAACGAACCCAAAATGGATTCCCAGTCTCGACGGTCCGGACCGGAAGTCGGGTGGTCCAGACCGACTAGGTGGTGGTCCGGACCACCGAGATCAATTTTGACTGATTTGGTTAGTTTGACCTCCTGATGCTTGTTTGAGGTCCCAGAGATGTTTATATGTGTTTTATAAGTGTTAAATAAATTCCAAACCATGAATTAGATGGATGTGAATGTGTTTACTGTGAGTTAATGTTTAAATTTCATGATTGAGCATATCATGAGCATTGGGAATTGAGGTGGTTTCATCCGGTGGAATTGATGTATGGATTGGCTGAGAGAGCCATAGATTGTGACGTGCCGAGGCACGATTGATATATATTTATTTATTAAGGTTGATATGATAGATTGTGATAACACTGGATGATCCCCATAATTTATAAACGTGACTAGAGTTTAGTCATGTGGAGTTGGGACGTTAATATGGGTCTATGGATATGATATTTTTCCGGACTGCAGCCAGTTGCCTGCTATGAGATAGCGGATGCCTGCCTGAGATAGATGGATACCTGACTAGAGGTGTAACACGGTTCTCTAGCAGAAGGGCTAGGGGGTGTAACACGGAGCCCCTGAGTCTTTACACCTGTGGGGGTGTAACACGGTTCCCCACAGGCATATGAGATAT
>JAVXUM010000030.1:26089330-26104182 GCA_035590655.1 Pouteria glomerata
TTTTTTATTGTAAGGGTAAAAAAGTCATTTTATAGATTTTATTCCATTTCTTATACCTTTTTCTTTATATACACCAAACACAATATTACTTATCCCCTATCACATCACAGTATTACTCATCCTTCATCTATCACATCACGGTATTACTAATCCCACAGTATTAATTATCCTCTATTTTTTATACCGGCAAACAAACGTAGCCCTCGAGTATGTTTCTTTGGGGAGAGGAGAGATTCGATAAATGATATGTTTGAAAAAAAAATAATATGTTATATATAGAGAGAGAGAGATAGAGAGAAAGGATTAGCAGGTCGTTTGCTAATCCCTAAAACCACGAGACATTTGAACTAAATTTCCTCTAAACTCAACTACCCTCTCTTCTATCATTCCTTCCGTTTATAGTTTAAAGACAGACGGTATAAATAATTTAAAAAAAATTTAAAATGTAAAAATATAATTTTAATTATGTAAAAAAAAAAATTAAAGAACCAATGGCCAAAAGACGACTCCATGCCGAACGGGGTCTTATTGCTCTCACATGAGTGAGTAAAGTAAAGTTATAAGGAATTTATGTGGGGAGAATTCATAATGTACAGTAACTTACATATATATATATATATATTAACCATACTTTCAACATTACACCACAACTAGGAAGAGAGAAAATTTGCAAAGAAATTCACAGAGCAAACTTTCCCTCGAATCAGAGGAGTAAATGTACACCCCAAACACAATATTAATCTACACATAATCTTATTTCTTATCTCATTTTCTTACTTTAAATACATGACAATGGCCCCCATGCTCTAAGCTCGGACAACTTAATAAAAAAAAAAAAAAAAAAACTATGCATAACAACAGAATTAAGTAGTACCAAGAAAAAAAAATATGGGCTCCCTCGGGGGTGGTTGGGTGGAAATCGAGTGCGCCTTAAGAGCTTGGGCCATGGAGTCCAGAGTTCGACTCCCCTTCGGGGGGTGGGTTACCGCGTTTGCGGGCTCCTATTGGCCTCCACTCGGTCGAGCCGGTCAACCAGGGCTTGCCTAGGTTGGTTTACTCTTCAGAGCTCTTTGCCGACTAGGATCCTAGAGCGTGTTTCGCCCTGTGCGCACCCTATTACGGGGTAGCGGCTGCGAACTTCCATGTACCAGAAGAAAAAAAAACACGGGCCCCCTCGGGGGTGGTCGAGTGAAAATCGGGTGTGCCTTAAGAGCTTGGCCCATGAGATCCCAAGTTCGACTCCCTTTCGGGGGTGGGTTACCACGTTTGCGGGCTCCTATTGGCCTCCACTCTGTCGAGCCGGTCAGCCAGGGCTTGCCTAGACTGGTTTATTCTTCAGGGCTCTTTGCCCACTAGAGTCCTGGAGTGTGCTTCGTCCTGTGCTCACCCCATTGTAGGGTAGTGACTATGGACTTTCACGTACTATAAGAAAAAAAACATGGATGCTACTTTTTTTTTTTTTTTTTTTTTTTCAAGAAACTGAGATTATGCTTCATTTTTCATTATGGACATTAATTAACTACACTCGACCCTGTATCATTACTATATATGTGAATCTATATATATATATATAATATATCATTCACATAATAGAACAGGCACTGGGATTGTCATCACTGAACATGGAAATGGCCTTCTCATCGAGTATGGTTGAATGAGGAGGTTGACGGAAGTAACCATGGTCATGACCGTTGTAACCATGAACGCGATAGTTGTATGAAGAGGAAGGTACTTCGAACATGTAGTAGGTGGTCGGCTCCAGCGGCTGGCTCTGGCCACGGTGGTACTGGTGGTACTGTTGGTAGTAGAAATGGGTGAAGTTGTGGTATTCTGGGTTGTAAGGGAATGGCCACAGCTCAGCCTTCCTCCCCGTCTTCCTCACTGTTTTGAGAACCCTTTTCCGGTCCGCCCAGCCAGTGACTGTGACCTTCTGCATCTGCATGTCTATGTCGATTTCATCTACTCCTGCAAACATATATATATTAATTAATTCAAAGCCTGTCAACATCGATTCAGAGTACGTTCAGAGTGATAAAAAATAAGATAAAATAAGAAAAGTTATGAATTCGTAATTCGTGCAATGAAATAAAAAATGAATAAATTTTAAAATTTTTAAAAATTTTTAGAGATTATTTTTATTTATTGACAAACGCCTTAATTGATTTTGTGGATGATCAATTGTTTAAACTTCTTTAGACAGCAAAGTGGTCAGTTATTGGATGATCATTAATTCGTGTATATATATATATATAAACATTGACAAAAAGGGAAGAGGAAGAAATTAAAACATCACGTTAGAAACAAATTAATTGAAGGCCTATTGAGGATAAGAAGCGGTACCATCTAATTTTTGAAGAGCTTTCCTTATCTTGCTCTCGCATCCGGGACAGTCCATGTGCACTCTCATCTCCACAATCTAATCATTGGAGGAGGGAAAATACAATTATAATTAATTCATATATATATAGGAATAGTTTCGGCCATGGCTATCAATTTATCCTGCACACAATTGAGTTGACAATGTCATCGCAGTCGTCCAATATTAACTATAAGAAATGTCTAATATTAACTCTAAGAAATGTTACACTATTTATTTATATCTTCCTTTACATCTTATCAGTGATGACGGGTAATTACCAATTTATTTCATTTAAAATTATCACAGTCGTAAAATATCACCTTTATTTTGTAGTTGTGATAATTTTAAACGAAATAGACTGTTAATTATCCGTCGTCACCAATAGAGTTTAAACAAAAATATAAAAAAAAAGATATAACTGTAGCATTGTTGTATTAACTATAATTAAGTCCAAACGCCAGATAAAGAAAGAGAGAGAGAGAAAGAGCTTTACCGACATTGCTCGTTGCTAATGGTGGAGAAATGCTAATTTTTCCTGAGTTATCTGAGATATTTGGTGTGTGATAATCAGCAAACTATGTGTGTATATATATATATATAGATAGTTTAGAGATCGAGCTATAGAGAGGTTTTTGTAGATTGGTCAGCCAGTTACATATAAAGAGTATGAAAAGAAGATAAGAAAGCATATAAAAATATTGAAATGGTCCTATATCCCAACTATAAGCATATAAAAATATTGAAATGGTCCTATCCCCACTATTTCTTCCCCATTTCCTTGTAGTTTGCAGTGGGCCTTCGTATAGAAAGCACAAAGAAGTTGCATATCCTTTGAATGGAATCGCTGCAGACTGTTCACCATGTAGCCGGCTAGGTGAGAGAACCCTTTCCATGGTCCACTAAGATTATGCCACGTGTGAATGTATTCCAATAGAAATCGGCCACGTATGTCGTAGGCCATGGCAGGGTTACCAACTATACACTAGTTAGTAAGATTAGCTCATGGAATAATTTTATAATATCACTATATAATTGTATTGAAAATAAATTAGAAAAAAGTTCTGAAAAATAAAAAGGATAAGTGTTGGGTGCATGATTGTCGTAATGACAAACACTTTGATATTTATTGTTTATTATTATTAGTAGATGAATGACCCTTTATACCTACTAAATAACTTTAATTAAAAACCGCATTGAACGACACGTAATCGTAAATGACTAATTCAAAATTATAAATGCAAACATTATTGCCTCACATCAACACTACTTGGCCTAGCTAGATGATTTCACATGAATGATGTATACATGCACAAAGCATCTACGTGTATATATATATTTATATAATTAAATATATAATAAACTAATCATCAAGAGTTGAAAATTAAGGGTGCAAGTGCTAGGTAATTTACTTGATGAAGAACCTTAGAAAGAAAATGCCTTTCCGTCACTGCCAATTGCAAGTTTTGATGCATATTCTTCTAGAAGAAAAAGGCACAAAGAAAAAGAAAGGCCAGAATGTACCACACCCAAGGATAGTGAAAAGGAAATGATGATCTTTAATTTATTTTGATATTTTGAGAGAACTTTTTAATCCATCTCCCTTTACATGTCAATGTCTATATATTTTGATCAAGGTGGTAACTATTCAAACTTTAAAGGGAAGCGGTAAAGCTAAAACTGTAGAATTGATTTAACCAAGATACACACACACATATATATGAAGCTAAACTTGGCAAAAACTGATCCATAGTATTTGAAAATCAATTCTCTTATTTGATTCTGATAGAACATGGAAGAAGTAAAGAGTGAAAATTTGAGAAAAGAAAAAAAAAATCAAATTATAAAATTACTTTATTAAGAACTGCCTTTTATTTTCTTATTTTTTCTATCTTAACAAATACAACATGTATTTAAATTTTTTTTATATTTTTTAATTTTTATTTCCTTATTGCCTTTCACTTTTCATAATCTTTCATCCAAAAGTACGCACTAAAAAATGTTCATTATATATAAGACAAGTTTCGTGTCTGAAAATTATGAAGTACATACATATATCTGACAGACATGAAACACAGGTATTTCTAGAATAGTACGTGGCGTGCATATTTTTTTATTTTAATTTTTTAAATATATCATTAAAATAAATTTAAATTTGAATAGTAGAAATATCTAAAATTATAAAACTCTCTATCTCATATTTTATTTATTTATTTTATTTTTGAATTGTGTATTGAATTAATTATTTTAGAAATGTTATGAAAAATAAAAAATAAAATAAAGAAAAGAAAAAAGTCAAAGTCAACAGATTGGGAGAAGAGGTGGGGGGAGCGGGGTGGGGTGCGTCGAGCCTGAAGCCCGGTAGCGCGGGTTAGAATTGTCCCTTCATTTTTTACATTATTGCTCATTTTCACATGTATATTTAATAATATATATATATATCTTCCCGTATTACTATAATGTCCGTATTTCTTAGTCTGAAAATGACAATTTCTCGGTTCCACCACGGTAGAAACAAAAGAGGCTTAATTATGATCTGGGACTTGTATCATAAGAGTCGACTAACCAACCTATATTGCGTAATGCACCCCTGGTCATTCGATGCACATTCCGCGATTTATATTCCTCATGTTGCTCCAGGGCAGGAGTAGTGGGGGCCCCTAAGGTCAGGGTATGACCTTTTTTTTTTTTTTTATATTGCGTAATGCAAAATGATTTTTCCTTTTTTTTTTCATTGCTTTTATATAAATGAAAAAAACTAAAGTGCAGTATCTAATATTATGATCTTACATTAATATTAGGGCACATTTAGAGTGATAAAAAATTAATATAAATTAATAAAAATTATAATATTTTAATTTATTAAGTGAGTTCAGTGAGATAAATATTAGAGTTTTATAAAAAATTTAGATAAATTTAAAAAAAAAAAAGAGTTGCAATAACTCAAAACAACACCGTTTCGGTATTCTATAATATGATATTCGAATACAAATATATCACATTTGAATATAAAAGTTTAAGTAAGATAGAGTCATTTTAAGTGAAAAAAATACTGAAATAACATTTTTTTTTTTAGAGAAACTACTATAATTATAATAAACCTTTTACCACAGCCCCGAACTGAAAATTTGGAGCTACGGAGCGTTACATGCGCAAATCTCCAATACCATTGCCTGGCAAGTTCAAATGTTGTCCTGGCGCAATTAATGAACAGTAGTCTTCTCCCATCAATGATGGGAGGTAGACGTACGATCATTCAGAGAATGGAAAGGAGGAGCAGAACAATGTGCTGCGCACCAAAATCCCTCAAAATCCAGGGGCGGGCTAAGTGGCGAAAACTCATATGTAAGCCATCAATCCTCTCAAATCCTAAGACTTCGAAACAACTTAATTTGGCCCAGTCTGAATACATACATATATATAATATATATGGGAAGTGCATGGTTAAAAACCCTATCATAGTCTGGTTCGGACGACAAATAGTCGACATTCTTCTGCATCTAACAAACAATGTTACAATCAGAAACATAATTATAAAAAGAAACAAATGGACACAGGCAGCAAATTCCATTAGGAGCAGCAGCATACAAAGTGATTTCACGAGCGGAAATTAATACAACTGTCATATTTATTCTCCTAGTGTGCGACGGCATTTTGTCAGAAGAAAACAATAGCAAACAATCTCCTGTTTAACATAGGAGATTGTTAAATAAACTCAACCATCATATTTGTGGTGGTTAATACAATGTTGCTCACCTTGTTTTCCCCAACCAGTTGTCTCATGCTCACGGTGGATCGGTATAAACCGATGTAGTTTTCCGTGTATCACCGTAGCTCTCAAAGAAACAACATTGCTTTGCAGAGTTAAATCAACAATGGCAGAGAAGGAAGGAGGAATCGTCAAAAAGGGACACGAAGAGGGGTTGAAAATGGCGATGTCGCTACTCGAAGAGTTTGAACTTCCGTTGGGGCTTCTACCCCTGGCGGATATCACTGAAGTAGGCTTTTTCAGGAGCAGCGGCTACATCTGGATCCTGCAAGGGAAAAAGATCGAACACAAGTTCAAAACAGTTAGCAAGCTGGTGAGTTATGACACTCGAGTCACTGGCTATATTGAGAAGAAAAGGATCAAGAAGCTCAAGGGAGTGAAGGCCAAGGACCTCATGGTTTGGCCTCCGCTCATTGAGATAACAGTCGATGAGCCACATGCTGGAAATATTCAGTTCAAGAGCCTTGCTGGCACCACCAGAAGCTTCCCAGTTGAGGCCTTTGCAGCTGGACAATGATATGTATAAAAACCTTAATCCATGTGTACCCCTTTTGCATGTTTTCTAAAGCCTGGTTTGGCTTCTGAATATCAGAGAGAAAATTAACGAAGTTGAAATTTTCAAATCAATAGGGGAATGGATTCAGAACAAGGAATAAGTTTTACCCTGCCAGCATCAAATTTCGGACATAGAAGAATGATCTAGACTCTTGAATGCTTGCTCAGTAGGGGAATGTATCTGTGGGATGTTTTCAACTCTAAAACCTCTAGAAGTACCCAAGCTCCTTTCACCGCTGGCATTTCTTTGAGCCATTGTGATCATGTTAATCCCAAAACAACTGAGAGATACTCCTAATTATAATATGTCACAAATAATTGCTATTGTAAAGTGAGAGCAAATTAGCAACTATGATTAAGAGAAAAAAAAAAGATAATTACAGACACAGAAGCATGCATAAGAGAGATTTGTGGAGAATTGTGACCCTTGGACATGTTAATTGGAGAGCAAATAGATGCATTTGTCACTATCACTGTATTGGATAAATATGTTTGTATACCTCTTGCTGAAGGAGTCCTAATGGAAGATCAAGAGAAAATGGAGCAGTTGAGCAGATTTGAGATACTAGCTGTCTATTTCATCATATATGACACTTACTACATTCTCCCAGAATTAAAGACACACAAGTCCAGTGAGGTACTGTAATGGCCCTTCTCTATTTCCTCCTCTTTCACCCGGTGAAGAAAGGTCTCACTAAAAAAATCTTCCTAATCAATATCGATCAACCTGTACTCTCCTGCGCTTCTTCCCATATCTTGCGCACTTTGAAAAGCAAACGCTGTTGCTAGCACCCGAATTGACATTTGATGGTCGCATAATCTTATCAATGCATAGCTTAGCAGGCTAGCAGCCTTTGTCTTCCATCTCCTCCTTCGGTTGGAAGCTTCATTTGACAACTCCAAATGGATATATGGTTGACAAACATCCATGCGAAAGCTTGAGCTTCTCCAAATCATCCACACTCCATCTTGGGGAAACACTATTATCTAATTCCTTTGCCACATCCTCAGTCCAAACATCAACCTCATTCAACTCTGCAACGAAAACTAATACAGCTGAAACCAATGGAAGCAGTATCTCCACCAAACATTGCAGTAAAAGTATCCCTTGCTCTATCATTCTTTCAACCATACCCTCATCCAGGGAAACTGTACAAAAACAAGACGTCTGCACGGCCTTTTCAAATGAGCTTACAATATCAAACTCTGGCAATTTCAATTCAAGAACATTAACTACCTGATTAATTAACCATGATATCCGACCAAGCTCATGAATGTCACAACCGACATTCTCTGCCGCCTCAGTAAGCGGGCAATGGTTTACGTTTTCTTTCCGGTTCGCAACATATGTACAAGCACCAATTAGAACGTAGAACGAAGCCCCCAGACCATACTCTCCTTCAGTAATAGTTTCAACCATAATCCTAACCTCATTAATCTTTGAAGGGGAAATTTTCAACAATGAAGTTAGGTGATCAAAAGTCTCTTTGGTTCTCTATAATTTCATCTCTCTCTGATTACAGGCACCGCCAGCGCGGACAAACGTCCCGGTGGGACCATTAATGCTGCCAAAATTGTGTTGGAATAAACTTGGAAATTGTCAAACTGTCAAACTAGTGGACAGTGCCACATGATCACTACGACAATATGAGACAATCAAACCAAGTGATGTCTGTAGCCTCTAAACCTACATCCTTTATGCATGTAAATGTAAGTGTTGCTCCCTCTATTATGGACTGGCGAACCAAAGGTGTAGTTACCCCTGTCAAGGACCAAGGCCACCGCCGTAAGCATCACAATTTATATGTATGGATATATATGTATGGATGCATGTATGTATCTTTAAATTTGAGTACAATTTTATTCTTAATTCATCGTTCTATTCGCTTAATTTTCTTAACGAATTCCCCGTTTCCAGGAGGGCGAGGCAACCTTTAATGGCCCTTAAAGACAACTTAGGGTTTCACAAAAAGAAAAGAGCACAAATATTTAAAAATTTTATTAATAATAAAAATATTATTAATAATATTTTAAACTAATTGAAAATTTAATAAATTTATAAAATATCTTACTTTTTCTCTAGTTTTCCTTTAACTTTAATCCTATATATACATATTATAATTACCAAAAGTTTCCAGTTACCGCACTCTATACCTCACACCGTGTCCTACATTAAACTGATCTCTCTCTCTTTTTTCTTTTGAAGTGGGGTTCACTGTTATGTGAATAGTAATACGGAATGTGGAGAGCGATGACTGCCGTCTCGCTATTGTTATAATTATCCTTAATAGAACTTTTGAACTTAACTAATTTATCTATATATGTCATAATCGTCTTACATTTGATGTATTAATTATTATATTTAATTTTATTTAAAATTTTATTCAGCACCAAAAATTAAATTCTTTACTTTCTGTTTTGACGTATACAATCTTATAATTATCTCATATTTAATACATTAATTATTATTTTATTAATTTTATTTAAAATTCTATTTGACAAACACCAAACAAATTAAGTCTTGTTAAAAATTTTACTTAAAACCCTTAAATTTTTAACCACGGCTGTTGTTTGTAGGATATCGTTGGGCATTCTCAGCAGTGCCAGCCATGGAAGGTATCAACAAACTCAAAACCAGCAACCTAATTTCTCTATCTGAGCAAGAGCTCGTAGCCTGCGACGTCGGAGGTGTTGATCAAGGCTGCGAAGGCGGTCTAATGGATAACAATTAACACCTTTAACGACTAAAAATTTGGTCGGGAAAGATTACTTTTTGGTCGTTAAAATTTTTGTCAACCAAACATAATTTAATCACCAATTAGTCGATAAAGGCTAGTCGTAGAAGGTATTGGCGACCAAAAATATATTTAGCCGGTAAAAATATGACTTTTGCCGACCAACATTAGTCACTAAAAGGTCGACTTTTGGTGACTAATTTATTTTTGGTCGAGAAACGTTTAATCTCTAGCAACCAAAATTTGGTCGGTAAAAAGTTAGTTCTTAACGATCAATTGGTCAGTAAAAGAGATAATTTTTTTTAAAAACATAAAAATTTAAATTAATTTTTAAAAAAATAAAAATTTACATGTGATGCCATGCCACTTGTTAACCTATGGTTGTGTCACATGTCAACCTATAATTGTTTCACTTGTCATCCTATTATTGCACCACGTGACAACCTTATATTTTTAAAAATTTTTTGTTGCTATTGAGAATCGAACCCATGCCATTCCTTTGGAATAATTTTTTGTGATTTTTGCCGACCAATTGGTAGCTAAAAGTAACACTTTTCTCGACTAATTGATCGGAAAAAGTCATAAAAATTTTAGTATTTTTATTTAATTATTCTAACTTTTTTTATAATAAATTTTTGTGACTTTTGCCGACTAATTAGTAGTTAAAAGTAATACTTTTACCAACTAATTGGTCGAAAAAAGTCATAAAAAATTTATTTTTTTATTTAATTCTTTTAACTTTTTTGTAATAATTTTTTGTGACTTTTGCCGACCAATTGGTAGCTAAAAGTAACACTTTTGTCGACTAATTGGTCAGAAAAAGTTATTAAAAATTTATTATTTTTATTTAATTATTTTAACTTTTTTTGTAACACTTTTGCTGACTAATCGGTCGGGAAAAGTTATAAAAATTTTATTATTTTTATTTAATTTTTTTAATTTTTTTGTAATAATTTTTTGTGACTTTTGCCAAGTAATTGGTAGTTAAAAGTAACACTTTTGCCGATTAATCGGTCGAAAAAAGTCATAAAAATTTTATTATTTTTATTTAATTATTTTAATTTTTTTGTATTAATTTTTTATGACTTTTGCCGACTAATTGGTCGGAAAAAGTTATCTTTTAGTGATCAAATTTAATTTGGTCGGTAAAAATTAACTATTAACAACTAATGATATTTTGGTCGTGAAAAGTTACATTTTAGCAATCAAATTTATAATTTATCGGGAAAAGTGGTCACATAAAATGTGAATTGTTGCAGTGAATGTATCAACAAACTCAAAACCGGCAACCTAATTTCTCTATCCGAGCAAGAGCTCGTAGCCTGCGATGTCCAAGGTGTTGATCAAGGCTGCGAAGGCGGTCTAATGGACAGCGCCTACCAATTCATTAACCAGAACAAGGGTCTCACAACAGAATCAAATTACAATTGCGAGGGACAAGACGGCACTTGCAACATCAGGAAATCAGCAATCTCCGCAGCCAAGATCACTGGGTACGAAGACGTGCCATCAAACAACGAGAAGTCCCTGCTCCAAGCCGTGGCGAGTCAGCCAGTCTCCGTTACGATAGTAGGGAGTGGATTAGACTTCCAGTTCTACTCGAGTGGGGTCTTCGCTGGGGACTCTGAGACTGAGCTTGATCATGCTGTGACTGCAATTGGCTATGGTACTTCGGCTGGTGGGACTAAGGAGGGCCTCTGCATGCGGTATTGCTATGAAAGCTTCCTATCCACTTATGTGATCTAGTAATTAAATTAAAGGTTATTAACACTTGCTTGTTTGCTTGCTTTCATGCTTGTGTTATCTTCAACTTCAGTCTGTGTGTACCTCATGTAGTTTGGATATAATTGATAAATCTATATAGTGGACGATTTAAAATAAAAAATAAAAATAAAGATTAAAGGTTTTGATTGAAAATTTTATTTTAATGAACTAAAAGCTTAAAATTTTAAACATATGAATTTTTGTTTTACCTCATATAAAAAAAATTAAATTACATTAAGAGTAAAAGTTCGTGTTTTTCGATTTCAAGGGAACGCTTGGAGAAACAAGTTTTAGTAATCTTAGTTAAAAATTACTAATTGTAATCTGTTATATATTTTGTGAAGTAAATTACATTTTTTAGTAATTTTTTACAACTTTTGAGTATTTAATAAAATTTTTTACAATTTTTAATAATTTTTGGGTGTTTAGTAAAATTTTTAACAATTTTTAATAACTTTTAGTAACTTTTGTATGTTTGGTAAGGAGTAAATTGCTATGATAGAATAAAAAAGTGATAAAAATTAGTATTTTACTAAACACTAACTTTATCACTTTTGATAATTTTTTATATTTTATTGTGCTATCAAACAAGGTCTAAGTTTTTAATTTATTAAAAAGTTAAAATATTCAGTTGAAAAGTTCAATTTTTTGACCCTTTTTTTTTTAAATTTCGGTTGGAATTTTACCTATAATTTCTGTGTGTACATGTATATATATATATATATGATGTTTGTATATGTGGCCTATCTCTATCACAGTGTACAGTTTCGGGCTTAATTCAGCAAGGGAAATGTATGGTCAAATTTGATGTCTGAAAGTATGATTGCTACACTTCTTGGCATTGATTATTTTCATTTGTCAATAGCCGTCCCACATGTAATTATGTTGTGGAAACAAGGACAACTTTGCTGCCACGTATATACTAATTAATTAATTAATATATTGACTAGACAGACAATATAAAATCGAAATTAATGAAGGTGATCAATCATGATCAACAAAAGGGTACTCCTGTACCCACCACCGGGGTTAGTTGATCAACTCGATCCATGACTGGTTTGTTTAAGGTCTAAATATTTATCATGGGAATCTCTTCGTCGCTCGACTATAGTTTGTTTGGTGAATTAAATTTTATTGAATTTATTAAATTTTAATTATTTTTTATATTTTTTCGTAATTAAATTTTAACACATATTATTTTTATATTAAATTAATTATACTTTTATTATATTTTTTATTAAATTTTTTTTCTTCCAAACACCCCATATATTATATCTGTGATTAAAGGGGTGTTTGGCGCAAAATTTTTTGTTAAAAAATTCTAAAAATCTTTAAAAGTTTTTCTTACTGCACTGCACGTATTATAAACTCATTAAATTATTTCATTTTTTATCACATTAAACACCCTTAAATTATTTTTTGTTTGATAAGGTGTAAAATATATATATATATAAATAATATCAGCTGGGAATTATTCTTATTGGATCCTTGTGCAGCCCCTTGCTACGACCTGCAGTGCCCTCATGAAATATTCATGCCGTAGCAAATAATTGGTCCACCACCCGACTCGTTTGCAAGGTTGTTAAAAATTAAGGCACCCAAACATGCCCGCTTTCTCTGCGCAATAAAATTTTTCCTTTTCACTAATAACAGCCAGGATTTGTGGAAAACGGGCTAAGGTCCGACCTGAACCAGGTTCTGACGACCCCCGTGGGGTCTGCCGACCCGACCTGACTAACCTGCCTCTCCTATAGGTTGGGTCGGGTCTGGCCGGACTAGAAATATTCGTCTTGTCCCATCTTATTTTTTAAATTTTTTTTATAAAAAATTTATAAATAAAAATAACATCCATAGAAGACATTAAAAATCTAAAAACATATAGTGTCTTTTATTAATAAATTTTATTATAAAATAAACAATTATATAATTAATATTGAATTCAAATTACAAATATAGAATTTTAATTAAAAATTACCAATTAAAAACTAATTATGAGGGTGTTTGGAAGATAAAACTTTTAGTAAATTTTAAGAGTTTTTTTGTTAAAAATCATTAGTGATAATTTTTGGAGTGTTTGGTGAATCAAAATAAAATTTTTGGCAACTTTTGGTAACTTTGAGGTGTTTGAAAAAATTGTTACTGTAGTAGAGCAAAAATTGACAATTTTTGTGTGTTTAATAAATTTTTTTACTATAACAGAGTAGAAAAGTAAAAAAAAGTGAAATCCGTTATCATATCAAATTACTGTAGTAGAATAGAAAAATGATAAAAGTTGTTATTTCTCCAACCAACAAAATATTGTAACAAAACTAACTTTTAAGTATTTTTTACTTTTTTTTTTTTTTTAGCATCTAAACGCACTTATAAATTGACAATGGTAGAATGGTCGATTTTTTATATTAATAATTTTTTATCATTTAAAAAAAAAAATTATCGTTAAAGAGCCGGTGCCAACCACAAAGAAAAAAAATTGAATTCTGTGCCAGATTGTGGGTAGGGATAGGGCAGCTCAAACCCTTACCCGAGGGTTCGGGTCAAGTTGGATCGGATCCGTAAAAGTAGAAAAAATGAATTGGGGCAGGTTGAGTTATGGGCCGACTCAGGCTCATTTATGATAATATTCACATAATTAACACAATAGATATTGATAATTATCTCACTAAATAAATAGTGATTTTTAAGCTAAGCTAGGGGCATATGAAGAAAACTACTTAGAAAAGTCATGTATTATATGATTCAGAATTTATAATAAAATAGTTGTGTTATGTTATTAGAAAATTTTGTCTAAGAAAAAGTCTGCTATCACACAATAACTCAATAAAAAAAAATCTTTTATTACAGGATTGTTATTATTCCATTACTCTAGTAACATTTTTGACAATTAACAATTATGTTAAAAAAGCATTTTTCGCAGTAGGTAGACAAGAAGATCGGGACCAAGTGGCAACATGTATGCAAATAATGAAAACATGAGTTCCTTTGAAGTAATGAAGTTTCGTATACCAATAATGCATAAAACCTCTCATAGAGAATAGTACTTTCACTCCCTTTCGAGCATAGTTGTCACATGCGACTCAAAATTTAACTCAGTTTAAGTTTTGGATCATTCACCAGGTCAACTCGTTTAATAACTAACTTATATTATTTGATTTTGTTAATTTTTTAATTAAAAAAATTTAATAACCGGATCAACTGATTTTTTCTGCATTGACCGAGTTGAACTGGGTTGGACTGAGTTAGGCCAGGTCAGTGGCTTTATTAAATAATTTTTAAACCTAGCCTGGTTTAAGCACCAGATTACCAGATTAGTAGGTTAACCCGTCAGGCCAGGCCAAATTTAACAACTATACTTTCAAGTAGATAACTGTAACAATCTTTAGCTAGTGAACTTAGAATATAGACGGCGTATGTTTGGATTAGGGATTAGATAATTAGATTTAAGTAAGATTATCAGATAATATATGAGATTAAATATAATATAAAATTAATTTTTTATGTAAGATTTTTTTTTTTCAGTGTTTAGTTGGTGGGATATAAAATAAAATAAAATATATAATTTGACATGAAACTGATTTTTCCTATCCATCATCTTGATCATCAAAATATCATATCATGGAGCTTAATCAAGGATTGGGAAAGGGCTTCTTTCCATAGAAGCACCAATCCACTATAA
>JAVXUM010000030.1:26137421-26147422 GCA_035590655.1 Pouteria glomerata
TAATCCTAAAAGGAAAGGAAGCACAGTGATGTTTCCTAATTGACACTAATCATATTCTAAAAATTTTAAATGACACAAGCTAGGGACTATTATCTTCAATCGAACAACAGAAGGATTGCCAAGACAACAATCAAGTGGAGAAGGAATTGCTAGGCAAATAGCAGGGGTTGGTGAAGATGAAACATCCAGGCAGTAGACTCTTTTAGTTTCATGTCTTCCACTATTCTTCTCCTTTGTCTTCAAATCCTGAATAATAATAGAATCAGAGATAAAGGTTATAGAACAGTTTAATTTCTGAGTTGATTTATTTACAGACAAGAGATTAAAGGACAAAAATGGTACATATAGGATAGAAGATAAAGGTAAAGTAGGAAAAAGATAAATTGTTCCAATTCCTCCCATGGGGTTACTAGATCCATTAGTTGTAGTAACAGGAGGTATAGAAGATGAATGTTGAAGTGTGGAAAACAATCTAGGTATTCTAGACATATGATCTGCTGCATTAGAATCAAGAATCTAGGTTGTAGGAGGGGATGTAGAAAGACAAGTGATATTGTTACCTCTATGTGCAAGGGAAGCAATGGGAAGAGATGCCTGATGAGTAGCCTAATACTGAAGGAATTTAGAATACTTCTTGCCATAATAGTCACAGGTGTAAATGATCCAATCTCGCTGCAATTAGGTTCATTCGGAGAAATAGCTGACTCAAAGATTTCTGCTTGAGCCATATGAGTTGGCTTACCATTTAATTTTCAACATTGCTTACGAACATGTCCCGGTTTTTCACAAAAAGTGCATTTGGGTCAAGACCCTTTGCCTTTATTATTGCGATCTGCTCAAGTATCACGACCATCTGAGTGAGTTGGAGCACTAGCTTGACTAACAAAGGCCTATTGTGTGTGCTCAGAGTCACTTGGTATAGGTTTTTGGGATACCACCATTAAAGTACGAGGATATGTCTCAGCAAAAGATGGAAGAGATCCTCCTCCAAGTATATGTGCCGTACTAGTTCAAATTCTAGATTAAGACCGGTTAGGAACTCGAGAACAACCATTTGGTCGTGTTGTTTCTGTATTTCATGAATGTCAGCTGATCATGGCTGGAGTGAGTTTAATTCCTCATAAATCTTCTTCAAATTTGCAAAATACTGAATGATGTTTTTGCCAGACTACTTAAATTTGAAGAAGTCACTGGTTATATTGTAAAGACGACTTAGATCATTAGAGCACAACAGTTGAACATACTCTCATATCTCCTTACTAGTATCTAGATGAGCGCATAAGTCTGCAATGTCAGCCTCCATAGAGTCCCATAACAAGCTCACAATATTAGCATCGTCTTGAGCCCAAGAGTCATAGGAGGATTGGGAAGATGATGGTGCAGAATCAATGAGATGTTTGTGTTTTCTGAGACAAGTTAGACAATTTTAACTGCCTTGAGCCATTGAAGATAATTTTTTCCATTTAATTTTCGATTTGTCAAACGATTCGGCCAATTTTTAGAGCCAAATGTCTTTGATTCCATGGGAGGACTACTAGCAGTTGATGAATCAAAAGCTATAAAGAAATATAACGGTACTAAGCTAACCTTGTTGAGTCAATTATTGAGTTAATTGTTGAGTTGATTCAACAATTGACATTGATTACGCATCGATTATAGAAATCGACAACAAAGACCTGGCATATAGAATCAGTGTTGACGAAGGATCGATCGACAGTTTGGAATCTATGACGAAGAATAGGTATAGAACCAGCGACGAAGGATCGATCTATGATTGGTTTGGATTCTACCACGACTAGTGTCAATTGAGGACCCCTATTGGTGACGTCGGTTATAGGGATTGATGACGATGAACTGAGAACTGGCGTCGACGAAGATGGGCGACCCACAACGATCGATGATCCACAACAGTCGGTTGAGATGCACAACCTGAAATGATCGATTGTTCAATTATATTGATGACGTAGCTAACTCGATGATCAAAGATCGATGCAAGGACGTCTGACGATAACACAGAAAGAAATCAGCGATCTCTCGACTGAAAGCAATCGATCGACTAACAACCGACTGGCGACGGCTTCCTGTATATCGGACTGGTAAGATTGTCAATTTCGTTTTCTTGATACAGACACAAGAAACTCAGGCAATTAAAGTTTCTTGATATAGACACAAGAATTCTAGGAGAAATTGAATACAAAGATTATGGATCTTTACTCTGATACCATGAAGAAATTCAGAAATCAAATTAATTGCTTAATTTCATTACTTGTGCTATAGTATCTATTTATATACATAAATGTTTATACAAATTAGGAAATAACTATAATCACAATCATTTAAACTAGGAAAGAATAAATCACAATAATCAGCCTACCATGTATCTGTCCTACCATATTTTTGACATATGCAGTAAGAGGTGGCATGATGTATGTTATTTGTTGATGACATATTTTTATTTAGACAAAACAAAAGATGGGATTAATGCGTGATAAGATTATGGAGAGAAGTATTGGAATCACAGAAATTAAGGATGATTAGGACTAAAATTGAATAAATTGAATGTAAAATTAATAGTAACCAAAGTACAAAAAAAGGAATAGTTAGGATTTAAGGTCAAGAAATACTTAAAGAGTTGTCAATTTCAATATTTAAGCTCTGTTGTGCAGAGGAAGAGATTGATTGGGATGCTACCATTAAAATTAAGGCTGGCTTGGTTAAGTAGAGGAATATATGGTTTTATGTGATTGGCGTATACCTTTAAGATTAAAGAGAAGTTTCTATAGGATAGTACGTAGACATCCTATATTATATGATTCAGTGTGTTAGGCAACAATGATGATAAAACATTAATAAAATGAATGTGGTTAAGATAAGAATTTTAAGGATATGTGATAAAGCAAGAAAAGATAGGAATATGAATGACTACGTTCATGAGATGATAAGGTAGCACTAATTGAAAATAAATTGAGAAAAAATTGGTTAGGATGGTTTGCTATATACAATGTAGACTGGTACATGTGCTAGTTTGGAGGAGTGATGGCATCCAAATCATTGGAATGTGAGGGGGTGGGATAGATCAAAATTAATATGGGAGGAGTGAAGAAAGAGATGGCTCAAGGTGGTTTAATGGAGGAAATGGCACTTAACTGAGTGCAATGGGGAAAAAAAAATCCATGTGGTCAATTCTATCTAGTTTGGAAAAGATTATGTTGACTTGAATATTTATACCCAAATATTAATCTAGAAAAAGAGAGGGTGATTTGTTTCCTCTTCCCCCACACCCCCCCCCCCAAAAAAAAAAAAAAAATCTCTCCTTCTATTTCTTGGATAAAGCAATATATTTCTGTAGATTAGATCATGCAAATCATTTCTGTGGTGATAGAACTTATCTTATTAGTTATTACAAGTAGTGAAGCTTGATTCCTTGATTTCTAATGGATGCAGTTTCTTTTGAGATTTTCTAGGAGCAAATCCTTTCTATAGTAATTGAACCTATCATGTTTGGTATTGCATGTATTGAATATTGGTTCTGTGATTTCTGATGGATGCGGTATTTTTTGAGATTCTATAGGTGTTCAGTTTGTGTGTTGTGATTTGAAGTTGTCATGTTACTTGGAATCTCAGCACATCTGATACACTTTATCATCTGATATAGTTGTGTTGTCTTACAGACTATTGAATCTTTAGTTGCTATGTGGTATATATGTGAATGTGATGCTGTTTGCTGAAATTAGAGCAATATGCATATGAAGTACTTCCGGCCTTTCCCATGTTTGCTCAAAGTAGAGCAATATGCTTTTATAATTTTTACTTGTCATTTTTTTTTTTTGTTATACTTTTGTGAGCTCTTTTAAATCTGTGAGTCAAGGCCTACTATGAGTGACTGTTAAGCTTTCTCTTTGCAGATCCTTCGGCGGTCCAGTGAATCATTTTGTTTCAGCAATGGGAGGTACATAATCATCTTCGCAAATCGATTGTGAAGTTTTCATTGTTAAGTTGGAAACAGCACGCACTTTTATTTTTTTTGGGGGGGGGTGTTATGGCTGAACTAACTCATACTACATTGCAGCATTGGGAACTTTTTCTTTGCAGGAGCACGCATATTCTTTCAGTCTTTAGATGCTGCAATATTTTTGTTTTCACGCGTTTCAGATATTCCTACGGAAAGCCTGGTGCTCCCAGTGATATCTACCAATGACAGGCTTACATTGGGTTGTGAATTATGGGTATGATTGTCAGCTCATATTTAGACATCTGTATGTTTGAATATGTGAGCATATTTCCTGTGATCATTTATAGATTTATGACCTGATGGAGAGTCTCTCCTTCATCGATAACTTATTTGTTTGCATATTTGTTTCTCTTTGTTTTATTTTATTTGCTATAAGTTTACATTTTGCTTGTAAGAGCTGAATTACCTTGTAACAGTGGCCCCTTGGCGTTAAAAGATAAGAATTGACATCAGCTGAACATTAATGACTTTGCTCTCATTTCTGCTTGGCTTATGAGTTTTGAATAGTGTCATGTAATTTGTATAGAGTTTTGCATCATATCTGTCCGTTATATATTCCATGTTTTGTAATATTGTGTATTTTTTTCTGCCTTAAGTGCTGGTAGAAAAAGATATGTGCACATATGAAGCATTTATGCATCACAACAATGAGAACAACATAGAGTAAATATGATAAGAATTTGCGAGTCAAAGAGGCAAAGATATGCCGTCATCAATAACTGCACACAAACAATGAAGACTAGAATAAGAAATAGAATTTGACATTTCATTTGTCATGGAAATGCATGGTTTTTGGGTGAAACAAGAGAAAAAATGGTTGAGATGCAAAATCAGTTGGACCCGACATTAACAAAACTCCCTTTCTTAATATGCAAAATAGAACTGTAGATTAAGTCAGCACTGTCAGCTTATGGGAAAACTGAGAAAATGGTTTGTTGTATGTGTTTGTGTCTCTCGAGGTTCTTTATATAATAAGTATCTTAGCTCTAAGAATTCTTAGTAGAGGCAGAATGGTGTCAGCTCGTTTATGCCCTTCTATCTAAATTATGAAGTCCTGTAGTATTAAACAATGCTAACCTGATGTGTATTTTTTTGCCAAAGTAGTCTGAATGTGAAAACTAACATTCTTAATATGGACATTTGTTGTCTAAAAGCTTGCCCCTTTGTAGAGTAGAATTCAACTTACCTATTGTGAGTGGTGTTTTTCTTAGTTAATTTAACTTTATTATTTCTTTTTTGTAATGCATGCTCAGGACGGTACTATCATTCGAGGCCAGAATGAAATTTCTCATCCAACCAATGACTCCATGGAACCTGTCAATAAGGTGGTAGTAAACTATTGGTCCTTATCTGTACATTTATACCTCTCAAGTTGTGCTTCCTTTATATATATATATATATATTATCTTCCAAGTTATCCTTTCCTCATGTTCGTTAACCACTTCTGTTAATGCAGTTTTTTAATAGATGGAATAATTAAATATTTTTTGATAAGTAAGATGAGATAGTTAAATATAGAACTAATTATCCCAACTAATATTATTGGAAGGAGAAAATTAAACTTTTTGACTTATGGCTGTTCCTGCTGCATCACTGCATGCATGTATATATAATGTCAGCATGGGGCCGATTGTTGGATGCATGCGTATGCTGATGGAAAAGTCAGTTACATGATTTGCCATGACAGCACCAACAACCAGCTGGCATAAAATTTCACTGCGGGGGCCAAGAATGAGGAGCACTCCCTTAGCATATGCTTTTGAAAACTGATAATTTGGTAGTATGATTTTCTGCCCGAATGATATATTGTGACGTTGCAAGGCTTCTAATTTACTTGTGCAAATCTTTAAGAGTTGACCGCCTCAAAGTTCTTAAAGTGGTGTTGATGTCTGCTGTGGTAATCACTATGGATGCATGGAAGTGGTGGTATGCAGACACCAATCCTGGTCACACTGATTTCTATAGATAAAGGTGATAAAAATTATCACAAATCCATTGCTTTTGGGATTTGAAAAGCTTGAATTTAATCCTTGCCTTAAGCTCCTAATGTACAGTTTATTTGGATTTAAATACTAAAACCCAAATCTATCCCCTATAAGGCTATGACCAACAATGCTTGAGGATTTGATCATGTTGTGTTGTTTTGCATTTTGCTGGTTCAATTTTTGGCAGTCATATTTCAGATTTCTTATGCATTCTGTTACTGGATTCTTTTGGATAGGTAAGCTCTTCAACTCCAGCTCTTCCTTCAAGAATAAAGCAGGTGTTCTACATGTCAAGTGAAGGAAGCAATTTATTGCATGAGGTGAATAGTACATCAGTCCTTAATGGGTATACAACTTATGGTACAATATATTGTACTCATCGCATACTATCACTATACCATTCTTCACTTGCAAAAAAGTACTATTCATACTTGTCTTTAGTTTCTATTATACCAAAAGGCCCTAAAGTACTTGGAGCTACTTCTATTAATCATGAGAATTTAATAATTGGAATCAATATCATCTTGCGAGAGTGGCAAAACCCACTCCAATGAATTATATGGCTTAATTTTCCAGCCTAATACTAAACATGTCAAGTGGTAAAACCTGGCTTTTATTTATTTTTTTCCTAGCAACTTCTACATGTTCTCTTTGGAGTTGCATAATGTTCTGAAATTAATATTCTATTATCTTAAGCCAAAAGCAATATGATTACAATGTTGCCTACTTTATGCTAACAAGTTGGCACGTTCTGAATGTTTTAAAAATTTTAAAGTTTGTGTTAGTATATCTGTGATTATTTTTGTCTGCTATTGTGAATAATCTGTGTGCTTACTGTTTAATAGGTTTTCCCCACTGTAAATCCAACTGTCCTGGATCAGTTAAGGAACGTCGACGGCATCGTTTATGCTATGGGATCCCTTTTTACATCTGTATGCCCATCTCTGGTAACACTCTGGACCAAACTGTAATTTAGCTAATTTATCTTTTTTTTTTTAGTATGCAAGCTAGTATTGGGGGAAAAAAAAGGAAAAAAGTGAATGGTATATGCAATTCAGCTTAATCACCACAAATGTCATTGCTAAACCCCACTTAGGATCAATGATTATGTGTAGTGATCATTTGTGATCTTAGTTCCCCTTCTCTTCCTTGTTCCTCCATTTTTCCTTTCTTCTTCTTTTTCTTTTTTTTTTTTTGACCTGACTCTCTCCCTTTTTGCGTTCCCCTCAAATCATACAGAGGCAATATTAGCCACATGTCAATTCTATTGGGTGGATTTTACGCTGAGCTGCTAAATACATATTTATCCTTGTGCATTAAAACAGTTGAAAATACATGAAGTGTGCTCGTACAGAACTTTTCAATCATCTAATAGGTTTTCTGACCACTATGTTTGCTATTTCATACTTTGGGTACATTCTTGAGGCTTGGTGGCTTCTAATTTCTGTTTTTATCTTGTTCATCTATAGTTAATCAACTCATTGTTGCAATTATTGACAAAGATAATTACAAGTCACGGGACACATGCTTTTCCTCATTTGTCTTTGTTTAAATTGTATACTCAGTCACTTTTCATTGTATATCTTATTATGTTTACGAACATAAAATAAAAATGTGTTCCTGTTCCTATAATGTTTTCCTGCCTTTGTTTTATTATTCCTCTTTACGGGTTCTCTAATCTGTTTGTCCTGTTAATACAAAACAGTAAGAATTAGTGGTTTGTTAATTAAGGAACAAAATAAAAAATTTTACTTTCTATTTTTTATTGATCATGCTGCATGTCTAGGTCCTACTTGGCATAGGGGAGGCTATCTCTTCAAGGTCCTGCCCCAAGGTAATTTTATATCAAGCTTTTAATTGTACACTATCTGATGGAGAAGAGGCTGTTCTGAGTATTTTCCTTGTAATATCACATGATTGATCATGTGCATGAAGTAATCTTTCTCTCTTGAATGGTTTGTTGAAATATTCCATTCATTCGAGGCTCTTAATTTTTTGTTTGGATGGCATTAATTGTTCCAAGGATTCTAGCTATAGGATTTTAAAAATTGTTGTGTTGTATTAATGCATTTAATTCCATTATAGGTCCTTCTGTTGAATGGTACCCATGATCGAGAAACTATTGGCTTTTCTGCTTCTGGCTTTGTAACTGCCATTACAGATGCTCTAAATCGTACTTGTGGGGATACTCAAAATTGTCTCCAGAACCAGGTATGTAGGTTGATTGACTTGGTTAAAATTGATTACTTGTCATACAAATTTGTCATAATGATTTTGTGAAATATAAGCAGAGGCATCTTGAATTCTGCTGTGATTTTCCTTGAGAAAAGATATTTGTTTATCTATAAATTGGCAAAATTACATTGTATATTATCAATGATTTTATTATTTGATAACGAACGATTGTCATCTGAGGTTACTTGAATACGTTCAGGAGCCGAATTAGGAGTCCCAAAACTATGTCAATCCTTTCTGTTTGCTGTTTTCAACCTATTCATTATGAGGAATAATTTAAGGCTTTTTCTTTCTCTGTGGCTAGATAAAATTGTACTCGTTGTTGTAAATGCTAGCCTCTCAAACCAAGGGGCATGGTGATTTTCTACTTTCTTGAAGTTCCAGTGCATGTCATTTCTGTATGAAGTTTAGTAAATACACTGCAAAAGTTTTGCTTTTATCAATCTGGCGGGGTGAGATTTATTTGAAGCTATTTAAGCAGAATAGTTTTAGAATTGCGTCTCCTTCTGCTGATTCTCATGTAGCCCCTTAGTTATAGTATACAATATGTTGTATCTCTTTTTACTGATTCTTGTATAGCATGCATGTGAGATGTAAAAATCACTGCTTCCATGCATGAATTTTTCAGTAAATCCACAAATCGGTGATAGTTTCACCATAAAAATACATATGCGCAATGTCTCATATTTGTGTAGTGACTTGTTTCCCCATACAGCCAAGTCAATACGTCAACACACTTTTGGTGCCCAAAGATAGTCAAATTCCTGTAGATGTTGAATGCTTAACAGCTCAAGGCATCTTCCGTGTGGTATGTGGCCTTCTTTTGTAATTTCCAATATGTCATGTATAATTTTACAACATGTTTGCTGTATACCTTTTGCGAGAGAAACTTTTTTATATGGAAGTAGAACTTGTGTATGTTAAAGCATGTGGTCCATTTTTGAGTTCAGCTTGATACACATGCTATGGTATAAATGGAATTTAGGCAGTTATTCTAATGTTTGTTTTTCTGTTGGTTATTGTTTGTGCCATCTGAATTACTGTAATGCGATCTGTTTTCTGCGAGCCTCTAGTATAATTATAAATGGAACCCAGTCATCTTAATTTAATTGGCTTAGCTGAATCTTTAAATTATTGAATGATGGACTTCACTATGGAAACCAAATGGTCCAAACCATTATATATCACATTTGTTTGAAAACAATGTCTTGTGTATGTGCACTTCCTTATAGCAACAGTACACAGAGACCCATGACATCCTTTTAAAAAGACAACAAATTGAAAACCAATCAATAAGAAGCCTACATTAGCCTCATCTCAACTGCTGACACCCCAACCCAATGAGACAAGGTCTAAGCTTTTCAACCAAAAGGGTGACCTCATCCAACTTCTGAACTGAAAGTTTAGTTCCACCTTCCTCAGGGTGCTTGAATTTCCACCTGTTATGGTTCTGAAATCAAATTTGTGGATTGATATACTCACCCAATGATTGATATTTAGAACTGGATGATGTATTGTTCTCCTCTAGAACTGAATGGTGCAATCAGCATCATAATATATTAAAACTTAAGAACGGTGATTTACCCATGTCCTTTTGTTCAATCATTGTTTAGCTGCCTACTTTTAGCGGCTTGTGTATTTTAAATCATTCATATACTATTGGTCTTGCTTCAAGCAGGTTTAACAAATTTTGAGAGCTTAAATCTTGATTCCTGTAGGATTAATGATGAGGGCCTGGTTAACTTGACAGGTCATTCTTCACTCTGTTT
>JAVXUM010000030.1:26228300-26241755 GCA_035590655.1 Pouteria glomerata
TTTGAAGAAATTTGAAAACCGTTCTGACGGATTTCAAAACCGTTCCGACAGATTTCTCTGCAAAAGTCAATATTTTTCACTATTCATATTTGAAAAACTTAGTTTGCCACCAAATACTCAGATATCACTAAAACCACGTTTTTTATTATTTTTCGTTACTTCAAACACCCCCATAATTTGAATTTCACAGCAAGGCAACAACTTTTTAACATTATTAAGGATAGTTTGTTCCATAGGAAGTTACAACTCCACAAGCAAGGAAATATTTGACGATATATACATATATAAATATATGGTTTAATTCCACTAGAACTGCCTTACTACTACAAAGAGACAGTATAACTCCCAGATAGGGAAACACAAGATGTCTCAATCCGAGGAATAGTGTATGGTCCTTCTAGTAACCCTTTGGAAATCCATCTATATGCTGCCTCAGTTAAGTGAATCCCATCCCAACTAACATGCAAGGAAGGGTTGTCGCAAACTCTTGATGGTGGGTAGCCACATTCTACAGATGCGTTCACATTGTACGGACCTCCCGCTCCACAACAGGCAGCAAGAGCTTCTCTGCTACTAAATCCTGCAATCAGCGTAATAAATTGTCAGCAACCATCTTCCCTAAAAACTCAAATACCTAGAGACGAACGATTTCACTATATATGTATATTGATTTATTTTATCTTAATTAAACACAGAATACTATGAAAGATCACATAATAGCTGCCATGATTATTAAATATCCGCATTCGTCTAATCTTAAATAATATGTAATCGATAGTTTGCAACAATAATGCGATTAAGTACCATATTTGAGGGGAGAACGATAGAAGACCATTGCAGCGTTGTAAAAATCTGCGTAGATTATGGTGGCTTGAGGATGAATTTCTTGTATCTGATTTAGCTCTTTCAGAAGCATTTTATTGTGGTACTCGGCAAACTCATTCAACCAGGTAAGGCAGCCTGTTTCAGGGTCATAGTCTTCCTTAGATGAGTTCGTAAATTTATTTAGAAAGTATGCTGAGCATCCAAGAGGTAGGTTCCCTGGAATCATAATTGTCACAGCCCCAAGCTCGATCAACTCCTACACCAATCCCAATTAGTAAAATTAATTGGAAGAAGTTAAATAGTTCGCTAAATGGACATCAGTTGGGAAAACAAACACTATTTGTTAGTTGATATTAAAATCAAGAGTTAATTAGTAGATCTAATTAGGTTCTTAACATTTTCCTTTTCCCCCCCAAAAAAAAATGAAAAAAGAAAAAATAAGAAAGAAGAGTAAGTTAGGTTCTTACATTGATGGCAGAAGCAATGGCACTAACAACCGGAGGAACAAATGATTGTATCTCGTTTATGCTTCTTCCTGCTGCGAATGCGTGGTTATAGTCATTGCCCCCAATTTCTCCCATGAGAATCAGAGAAGTTCGCAGGAGTTCCTTGCAATCTGAAACTTCACAACATTTAATAGCAAAAGTGAAGAGATCTTATAATTAAACGTTCACTGAACAGAAAACCAAATGGATGGCATCAAACCTTAATTTGATTTCAAGAACAGATGAAATTAAATGGGGCTACCTCATGAAGAAGCATTCTCCAAGACAACTACATTGGAGGGAGGCAACTAAAAGAACGAATTTTTTTGGCTAGTAATTTTGAGCAATATTAAATTCTGGCAAAGCATATCTATTTGTGGGTGCACGTTTAAATATTTTCAGAATTATATTCAACGGTCTCTTTAGTTTGATTAGCACGACCGGCGCCAAAACGACTAAAATCGAAACATTAATGCTATGTTTGGTTGATTTTATGTTTTGACAATTGAATAAAAACTATCTAATCTACAAAGAGATTTTGACTAAAGAACCAGGATGTTTTACTTTCACAGTTTGTGAAATATAAAAATATTTCACAAATTTTAGAATAATATGATATTTAACAATTTCAAAAAGACAAAACTTCTTCCAAAATGCATCTTTTGGAGAGAGAATGTGACTTGAACCTACGCTATTAGTGCAATTAGAAGTTTTTTTTTTTTTTTTTTAAAACTATACCTAACCCCTTGCCGACATACCAATTGTATAATTTACTACTATAATAATTAATAGAGGTAGCCCTATGCTGTACACGGGGAAAAAATGGCAAGAAGAACGACCCTACCAAACAAATGATGAAAAGTTGGAAGGTATCTATAACTTTTTTATTGGAAGGCCCATGTGACTCCAGCTGGCGGCTACTCTAAAAAAAAAAAAAAAAAATCATACCCTGACTTTAAGAGCCTCTACTGTTTCTGTCTTGGAGTATCGTGGAGGAGATAAATCGCGGGATGTGCATCAGTGACGAAGTGTTAGAGGGCTTGCCTTTACCAATCGTGCAATATGAATTCGAGCCCGTAGCAGCTACACCCAACGCACTAATCCTTGTGCTATCTTTCAAACTAATATAATTATAATTAAGAAATGTTTGACAACGAAATCAAGAGAATTATGAAGTGCAAACATGGTTTTATTATTTTTCAAATAAATGACACATCAACATATTTTCTTTTTAATTATAGAAATTTTAATATCACGTCATTTATATGTAAAACTTTTTATAAATTTTAAAATATCTAACAAGAGAAAAATAAATTCAACAATTATATTCTGATAGGTACTAATGACTTTGTCGACCCAGAAAGTGTAGAAAACTTACCAGAATCAGAAGAAGAAGAAGAAGCATGGCAAAGATGATGAGATGAGAACAGATCCTTGAACCAACGGAGCTGATCTCCCAGAGAGGTATTCGTGAAGGGATTGCTGATTCCTCTTTGCCTAAAGAAGTCACTATCCAAGGCAGTCGCACCCACAACCGCAAAATTCACGCCCTCCCTAAAATTCACTTCACTTTCATTTTGGCCATTGAAGTATGGAGGTACTAGTGGAAGGCCCAGATGCTGAGCTGCAAAACCCACAAATTAAAATCCACTTTCAGAAATTAAAAAGCAAGTGATGATCATACATAAATAATGATCATATATTAAATACCTATAAAATCTATGATGAGGCGGCCATCGGAGCAGCGGCCGGTGGGGCGATGGAAGTAGGTTTCTCCGTAGGGTGGTAAGACAAAGTGGGGATGTGGTTGACCAGAGACGTTGGAGATGTGAAGCAAGTTGCCGGTATCAGTGAGGGAATCACCGAAGCTGAAGATAGATGTGTAGCATCCCATGGCATGTTCTGCTCTTGAAGCATCTGAGAATACCAGTATGAGGAGGAGGAGGAACATAGTGTATGATATGTATGTATGTGTTGATGACCTTATCAACAAGAACGTGGAAGAAGATGAAGCCATTAACGTAGTTGGGTCACCCATTTACACATATAACCGTGTACGTATTATCTGTAATTATATATAATTAAAAAGTGGTTAAGTGAACATTTCACCAAATTATTATACTGTTAATCTTACAAAATATATATATAAATATATATACATATATATACGCAAACTAATTATTTATGAGAACCCACCAGCTGGGCCAGAGCGGTTCCTCCTTTATGATACATCTTTAACCAGACGGCTCACCTAGGAGTATCTCTATAATACTCCTCATCATAAAAAGTATCTCGAAGCTACTTCAAATTACACAAATGAAGCCAAAATTTTTATTACAATTTATAGCTAGGCTGATGGGACAAGCATTTATGGTGTTTGGATGATAAAAAAAATTTTAAAAAAAATAATATAAAAATGATACGTATCAAAATTTAATTAGTATAAATTAAAAAAAAAAAATTATAACTTTTTATAAATTTTGACCAATCAAACTAATGTAACAAAGGAAAAGAACATGTTAATCGTTTTAAAACTGAAAGACCCATAAACATCAACATCATTACAGTAATAAATTCTGACCAAATAGTATTACTGCTTTCCAAAACAAAAAGATAATTTGAAGAGAAAAACAAGCCAATGAAATTTTATTAATAAGATCTAAGAGTCGATAAAGCCTTGTTTAAGCAAAATCAGGCTGTGCAGCAGCAGTTCCATCAGGTAGGCCAAACATTTGTGAATTCCCTATTACAGAAGCAAAATTGTGATAATTTTTGTAAGAAAAAGCGAGAGGGATATGGACCCCCAAATAATCTTATAAGGTTTCGAACCCTATTCTACTGGTTGGCAAACTTGACTGCCTTCTCGATTGAAGCTTTGAGCTGGGGTTTCAAACTTTCAAGACCTTGTTTTTCAAAATCTGATAAGGGACCCAGCCCAAGGGCTTCCTCCACACCATTCCTTCCCAGCCTAACCTGTTGCATTGAACATATCAACCAGTTCAGGAAGTTTATCCAAACATAACGCACATGACCCTCAAGAATACCAAACAAATATGACGCGGGAGAAGTATTGTGCAGCGAATTTTGAGCAGAGGATAATAGAAGAAGTAAAGATCTTACAGGGAAATAATTCGCGTATATACCGATGTCTGAAAACTAAGGCACTATCTGGTTTAGAAAGCAATTTTTTTTCTGTGGAAAACGACATTTTGTCTTGTGTTTTCTGAAAATAAAAAATGCAAGCTTGTTTTCCATATAACACCGTAAACCAAATATATTTTTCAGATTTTTAATTTTCTTAGAAAAAGGAAAAACGGAGGGGTTAAAAGAAAAAGTTGAAAACGGTCCAACCAAATAGCCACACATATCTTGATAATGGAATTAGAGGACAACCAATAAGGAACGGTTACAATAAAGTTAACAATTAAATTAATTGAAGGGAAAGAGGGAAGATTTCATGAGAGAAACATCATAGATCGATATAAATATTATAAGCTATCTTATAATAAAACTAGTTGTTGTTGATACCTTCTTCTCAGTTCCTTCCCCTTCTTCAACCTGAACCCTTACGGTTACCTAAGGAACATCCCAATGACTTAGTTGCATCCTCCTAATAACAAGGCTCAAGTTTGAGTCCCATTACATGATTATGGCTCACACCAGTTTATTTAAAACATCTTCAATACCTTGTTTTAACACATGGCTCATGCCAGCCTATTAAATGGCTAGACTAATCCTCACGACAACAACCAAGCTAAATTGGGTTCGCTACAAAATTTCTGGTGAATAAAATATATCACTGGAAGGTGACCCTATAAATTTTCATCTTCAGGAAATGATGACGTAACAATTAGCATGTTCAGGACATAAACTATAACCTTTAGGACCACACTAATATTGCAATCAAATGACCTTCAGTCATAGGTTGTCATAACTGATATTGCAATCTTATGCAAGTTGGCTTTCCATAGAAACCGAAAACCTACGTAGACATCAATAGCTAATATAAGATCCTCAACACTACTAAGTTGAAATGAAAGTTGTCTCACAGAGACAGGCTCAATATGTGTTTTTATATGATGTTTAATAATGATATGAACAAGGGGACTTGAGATATAGCTGTTGGGTTCTTGTTATTAATCTCTCTCCTTTCTCCCCGCCTCCTGTTGGGGCTGTTTTAGCACATGAACTTGCTTTGTTTTTCCTCACCAATTGATTGTAGATTTTGACTTACCATGGTTCATGCGCTCACTTAAGGTTGGTCACTAACCTTCCTCTCTTGGGGGCAGCACGGTTTGACAATATGCTTCTTTCAATACTATCCCATCTTTTAGTCAATTTTGAAGACCACAAACAATTGTGTTGATAATAGTAAATAAACGTGGTTGTCCATAATAAATAAATATAGCGCCATTGTTTTAAGCTTTTGACTGAAAATTTTCAGCTGAAAATTTTCTTCTAATGTGATTAAATTCCCCAACTATTTTTGGTTTTCAGATTACACATGATAATGTGATTGAATCATTAGTGGATGAATCATCGTTAACAAGAAAAGGGGAAAAAAAAAAAAGGGGCAAAGAATAAGAGAGATGAAGGGGGAGAAACCACTCATGACAAGCACAGAGGGTCCTACTTCCAAAAAATTGAAATAAAACCAAACAAAAAACAAAGAAAGAGAAGAAAAGAATAGCCAAGCACTCTAACGAATACAAATTAAACATGCAAACCAAAAAACCAAATTTAAGTTATGAATCCACATGAAATTTCCAATAAAAACACCGATTATAAAATTTTATCTCACAGAATCCAGAAAATATACCCTTGATGACATTTGCAGTAAACAATACGTATGTCATAATATGCAACAGAGTACATAAATTTTGAATTAATTCCAAAGGCAGGCAGCTGAAACAAAATCTTCTCATTGCAAGCATATTAACATCCAATCTTTTGGTTTGAATGATTATTCAACCCTTAGTGCATGTTTGTTTTTCGGACAAAGAAGGTGGGATTGGCTTTGTTATCCGTGGACCCCACCTCATGTGTTGTTTTGGGTTACAATCCGGCAATGCCGGACACGGCTTGGCTGGACTAACAATCCGGCATTTGGCTAGACAAATTATCCCATGGGGGTGGTGGAATAATTAATCCCCCACCTCCGGATTTGGTTCCCGCTAAGATCTAAAGGTTCAAAATTATTTTCTTTCACATCACATATCAAATCACATCTTTTATCCCACTTTATATTCCACTAATCAAACACCAAAAAAATAATCTCACATAAAAAATTAATCCCATCTTTTATCCAATCCCACGACTTATCCCCAGGAACCCCACAGTATTACTTATCCCCCATCATCCAATCCCCAAAAACAAACGCAGCCTTACAGTATACAAAAATTAGATAATTAAAATCATTACCTAAAGTTTTTGTTCCTTGTATTATTTGCATCGACATACATAAACAATACACCCCAAGTTAAAAGAAAGTTGAACACAATCACCTTTAGGCAAAAAAAGGTAACTCGGTGATGCTTGACTGCACAAAAGAACATTCAACGACATCTGGAACTCCAGTAAGCCCCTTCAAGCAGGCATCAGCAAAAATTGCCCCAGCATAACTGAAAAATACATGATCTCCTAGTCCATAAGCAAATAATAGAATTCTATAGCTTTAATTATATTGTCAACTTCACCAGAGATACTACATAATGAGAGTGGGAGAAGAGAAAGGGATACCATAATTATAGTATTGTAGATATATGCACCTTTGGTTCGAAATAAAAATCAAATTAATTACTAGAAAATTATTTAACTTCCATGACAAGAGCAATATAACAATTGAGAGACATCAATGTAATTGGGACAGCAGCCAGATCATAAAACTCTGTAAGAACATTAATTAGTCAACTTGCAATCAATATAGAACCATCAAGCTAAAGCAAACAAGCCACATGTCATCCATGAGGAGTTTATGATTTCTCCACAACCAGATTATTCTAAATTAAATCAAAGACACAATATACACCAAGAAGACCTGAATAACAGAAATTTGGTAATCAAGCCATAAAGAATGGAGATTTTATCCAAACTTATGCCGTTGATAATGTTGCAGATCCCTTCCCAGCTTTTGCTTCCACAAGTTTCGTTCCTCCATCTTGTGTTCTCTTGGTAAGAGCCTTAATATCTTCATCTGGTAGATTGGGTGTTGCCTACAGATACCAATTCACCAAAACACAGTGAAATTGGAAGGAGAAAGATGCCTGTAGCACTATGAAATTGGAATCGACACAAGCAACCAATCTCATCTCCTTAGACTATGATCACAAATCATTTTAAAAGAGAAAAAGACAATCATACTTTAGAGAAAAGAGGCAGAATTGTCACGCCAGCATGACCACCAACCACCAGGACATTCACTTCTGTAATTTGAAGCATAAAGGAGAACATATTAATTCCTCAATTAGCAAATGAATAACTATGTGTAAATTTCCAATGAAAGAAGTTAACAAAAAAAAAAAAAGAAGAAAATGACCCTCAACAAAAATAAAGCCTTGCACCACCATCATCATTACATATACATTGGTGGCCAATTTAGCATAACAGTCATTATTTAAACTCCTAATTCAAGGAAACCCAACAAAATTTCAAAAGAACGTCAGAAATGGAGAAAATGAACTCCACCGCAGCAGGGACATTAGCCTTCCCAGTGTAAAAAGTCCTGGTCCTAACCACATCAGGAGTAGTGACACCAAGTAGCTTCTTGTTATCATAAGTCCCAGCCTTCTTAAATACCTCCGCTGCAATGGGCACTGTGGAATTCACCGGATTACTTATCATATTCACCAGTGCCTAATTACAACCAAAAAAAAAAAAAAGCATATCTTTTGCATACAGAAATCTTCTTTAATCTTTTCAGTGTCTGTCTTCACTATGCAATTACGGTTACATGCCCCCACCTCAGAAGCCTCAAACCAAAAGTGCATAACATACAACACACGCTCGTACGAACAGTTGACTCATGCAGTTCATAATTAACCAGGACTCTCTCTCCCCCTTATTTCTAGCTAGTTCTTTCGCATGTTCTTGAATCAAAGCTCAGATTGTTCCAATATCAAGTCATCCTGCTACAGAGGATTTGGAGGGAAGATCGGCTCCCCGATCCAGCAACTCTTTGCTGATGTAATCCTTATGAACAAAAACTTCAACGAATCCTTGCGTGCTCCCGTTGCCATTGCAATTGATTCTTCTAGCGGACTCTCAGTCCATACCTGTTACTAGCAGGTTTCATCCAAAGAGAAATGCATTAAATTGTGCATAAATCTAATATCTCATAGAACAGTTATAACCCAAGCCACTAGTTTCCAAAGCGCACACAATGATTCCAATTGCAAATTAAAACGTATCAAACAAAATCATTGTTTTCTTTGGATTCATTGCTTTGATTTGTGGAATACCAATTACCCACAAAGGATTGGTCAAATCAAGTATATGGGCCTCTAGGTTCGAAGGAACCCAAATCATGGAAAATTTCAAGTCTTTCTGCAAACTAGGTAATGGGAATTTATCTTCTCATTTTTTATCTCCACGCAAACAATTCAACATTTGGGATCAATAAGTAGAACAAGAGTATCATGAAAATATCAGCTAGCAGGGTCCAATACCCAAAAATGTAATTATTTGGAATACTGAATATGCATAATTAAGAATCAGTAGAGAATTGTACCAAACAAATAATAATAATCACTAGCTACAAACAAAAGTGACATTTGACAATAATCATTGAGCTGCATAATTAATACATTACCGCCAATCTAAACATGCTTTTTATTTTAGAAATAAATAAATAAATGTTGGGAGAAGTTTAAGATTTTATCAAAAGATCAAACAATTGTGCATTGCTCACTGAAAAAAATTGCTTAGAAAAAATTCCTTAAATGGATCAGAGTAAGGTGTGTTTACCAACGTACAACGGATAAACTAATCACTTCAATCATTCCAAGGCTGTTTCATTAAGAATCATATGTTTTCTTAATTATTTAAACTATTACTAACCTTGGCAGTCCAACATTTGCTTTCCCCATGTGTATGGCATCAACAAGACTAGTGTAATCCCAATTCTTGATCACAATGTATGGGCCATCATGAATATCCACTTCAATTATATACCCTCCATTGTTGATGACGAATATAATGATCTTTTGCCCGCATTGAATCCTCGTAGGAACATCCTGAGCTTCACCTGAACAAAATGAAAATTATTAACTCGGTAGTTTTTTTTTTTTGAAAGAGGAAAAGAGTATAATAGGATCAGCATTCATTACTCTAATGGTTCTTAGTTCTTATAAGTTTGTGATGGATCTACATAATATGGCTGGAACTGAACCTAACATTGTATTCAGAGTCATCAACCATACACCCAAAATTATCACATTTTGTGACAACATACAATATGTCACCTACAGCCATTATTACAGTAGCACTGTTTTTTTTTTCCCCCTTTCCTTTTAATGTAAGAGTTCCTATACTGCCCCATAAATTATTGATTCAGAAAGAGTAAGTTGTAAGAACCTGTAAGTCTATAACTGACCCAGAAATTCCCATTACCAATGCAAGCAATCACATGACTTTCGTTTGGCAGCCTGAGCATAACCAAGTGTGGCACCTATATACCACCCATTGGATCCATTCTTCATCTGGAATTCGTACCTGAACAAAAATGATACATGTTATTGGAAGAAATAGAGAAACAAGGTTCTAAATTTTTATACATTTCTGTCAAAGAATCTCAAATGGTTTTTTTCCTCTAGAAACCTAAAATGAAAACATAATTTTAATTTCCAATAACAGGAGCTTGATTAACTGCTTTAATAAGTAAATAGCCCCACAATTTTTAGGAAGATGGAGCTTCTGACAATTAGACCATGAGTCCCCTGTCTCTGCAATTACTGTAGTGTCACACAGCATATCCTGTAAGGCAACGATTGAAAGATAAACAGGCACACATAAAAGATAACCAGACCAGGAAGGAAAGATCCGCCACACCCCTCGAGTTGAACTTCATACATCTCCTTGGGAAGTAAAAAACAGGCGTTAAAGAGAGATTAGAGAAGGAAGACTGTAAAGAAAATTTATAGTTCAAATTCAGCACCTTAAGCATTCCTCTTCATAAAATACTTTTGGGAGGAGAAGTTTGAAATAAAATCAAGTTACTCAGACACATTGGGAAAGATTAGTAAGGTCAAGAAATTTTGTACAAATTCTCAACTCGTAAAAGAAGGAAAATAGCATATTATGCTGGTCTTAGTCCTACCCTATCAAAGTTTGACAACCAGACCTAAGAGTGAAGGTGAATGGCAATCATTATGTGCAAAGCAATGTATTTTTCTGATTGTGCACTATATCACGGCCTAGAAGAATTTAGGGGAAATATTTTTTGTTTTTTCTACACTAGTACGGAAAAGGCATTATATGCACCTACTAAGTTGAGAATCAAAATTCAAACCATTGAAAAGAGCAACCTTGTTAAGCCACTTTTGGATAATGGTTGAGAAAGCTATGCAGTAATGTAGATTGTCAAGTCTAACCAAGCTAAGAGGCATGTTATAACTTGAGAAATTAAATAAAAGAACTATTTGAAACCAATTAATCTAAAGAATGATATTGTATAACACTAATAGAAGAGGATTTACCTCCCTGTTACTTAGCATGTTACTTGCATCTTTTGTCCAACATGGAAACCTTCGAAACCACCATCAGTCCCAACCCAACTGAAGCCAGTATCTTTGGCTACCCCCCTGACCTTCATTAAGTCTCTGAGTTCACATACACCATCCCATTTCCCAGCTGCTGCTAACGTATTGGATAGAGCAACATAGGCCCCTGGACGGCTATTGTTACTCAACTTAAAAATTTCATTGGCAGCTATATTTGCCATTTCTACATCATCATGCAATCTACAAGCACTGAGCAAAGCAGCCCAAACATCAGAATTAGGCTTCTCAGGCATTGCCATTAGGAACTCCCACGCCTGATTTAAACTTCCAGCTCGCCCCAGGAGATCAACCATGCAAGCATAATGTTCCATCTTTGGTTTCATTGAGTACTCTCTCTCCATGCTGTCAAAGATCTCCTGGCCTTTGGCAACTAAGCCAGCATGTCCACAAGCTGAAAGAGCACTAAGGAATGTGACATTATTGGGTTCTGTGTGTTGATCTCTTTGCATTATGCTGAAAAGTTCAAGTGCTTCTTCTGGATTTCCATTCTTGCCATATCCATCAATCATGGAAGTCCATGAAAATACATTCCTTTCAGGCATTAGGTCAAAAACTCTCCTAGCATCCTCTATTCTTCCGCATTTTGAGTACATGTCAATAAGAGCACTTCCTATTTTTATGTCAGTAAAGAATTTCGTCTTCATAAGCTGAGCCTGGATTTGTTGACCAATTTCAAATGCTGACAATATAGAGCAAGCCCCAGTAATGCTAGCAAAAGTTGATATCGTAGGACTAAAATCCAATCTTAACATGTCAATATAAACCTCAAGTGCCCTCTTAGCTGTTTCTAATGATTTGCTATAACCTTCAATCATCGCATTATAAACTACCACATCTTTTTCTATTGTTTTCTTGAATACATACTCGGCATCTTCCACAGAACCTTGATTCATGTATCCCGAAATCATTGACGTTGAACAAATTACATTCTTTCCTAACATCATATCAAAGACTCTCCTTGCATAATCAACATTTCCACTCTTAACATAAGAGTCAACAAGCACCGTACAAAGAACATCATCAGCCTCCATGTCAGATTTCACCACCTGGGCATGGACTTGCTTTCCCAAACTACTTGCCACCGGCAGAAGTCTCTCAAAGGTAGAAGCCTTCAAAATCATTGAATGCGTAAACCCATCAGGCTTTTCATTTGAAAAAGTCAATCTCCTAACCAAATTCAGCGATTCTAAGACCTGAGAATTTTTTATGTAACCAGAAATCATATAATTGTAAGCGGAGAGAGTCGGTTTTGGCAATTCATCAAACACCTGGCGCGCATAGGCCATACAACTACATTTAATGTGCAAAATGAGGAGTTTGATGGAGATGTTGGTGTTGGGTTGGAACCCAATCTTGAAAATGTGAGAATGGATCTTTTGGCCATGGGATGGATAGTCTGAGTTGAGGTAGTGTTGCAGAGCAGAGGAGAGAGAAGAGGCAACCGACGGGTACAGAAGGTAGTTGGTTTCTGTTGGCTGTGGAACCAAGGGGTTACACCTGCGAGTAGATGAGAAAATGGAGGGTCTGATTGTGGGTACCCTGCCATTTTTCATCTTCCCATGTGATATGATATCACTCTGCAAGTTTCTTCTGCATTCTACAATAGTAGGCGGCAAGGCAGCGCTTAAGCCTACAAGAAGACCACCGATGACAGTTGTCTTACTTATCCATCAATTTCGTTGCCATGAAAACTCGGATAAGGGAAAAAGTGAAATTTTATGATATATTTGCTTACTTCTAGGTTTCATGGGAGTAAAGGAGGGAAAAAGGACTGGACAGTCTGGACAGAGCCAGATACATAAGTTGAGCAAGGTTTCGGACAAAGCTTGCCTTTTTAAGATCTGGGTTTGAATGGGAGTAGACTCGGCGAAAGAGATGCTTTGGCGATGGCGACAAAGCTCTTCTGCTCTGAGTGCTGTTGCAGTACGGAGCAGGATTTTACGCTTTTTTTTGGTAATTAAAAAAAAAAAAAATGTAGAGTGCTCTGTTCAAAAATTAAAACGAGCTGTAGAGGGTGTTAAAATATATTAAAAATATATTTATTTTAGAGTGTTTTTGAGGGTTTTAAAATATATATTAAAAATATATTTATTTTAGAGTTTGTATTTATTTAAATTTTAGCAAATTTTTTTTATTCCCACTGTATTAAATTATTTATTCTTAATTTTTTATTCTTAAAATTTTTCTTTCTAATAATTCTATTTAAATAAATAATTAAAATAATAGTTTTTTTTTTTTTTTGGTAATTGTAAAATAATAGTAAATAGGAGTTAGAACCATCTTTAAATATAGAGATTCATTTTGGTTGATATCAATTTGGAGAAGCAGATAAAGAATATAGTAGCCGGCAAACAAAGAGTACAGCAAAT
>JAVXUM010000030.1:26246241-26256520 GCA_035590655.1 Pouteria glomerata
CAAATATTTGAATAAAATTAGTCTTAGGGGAGTAATTTTTTTCTGTAATTTTTTTTTTAATTTTAATTTTAAATTTAAATTGGTAAAATTGACTAATTAATATTCGATATTTTAGTTAATAAGTGCCGCAGTCACGAGTTATTCACTAATAGTTATCTATGAGGAGGAGAAGTTGAGACAAAAATAAGTTAATCAAACATATTGAATAAGATCAGTCTCAACATTGGAGTGTACCGATTATGAATGGTAAAAAAGAAAGGAAATGTGCCACGCTTTTTGTTGCTCACCTGAATGTGCTTAAAAAGGATGTTGACCCTTAGAGGCTCATTATTCTCACGTTTCAGAGCAATGCCAGGAGGGACAAATATCCGACGGTAATTCTCAACAGCTGTGCTGTTCTTCTTCAGCTTCTTCGCCAATGCAGTTAGGAAGTCCGCCATGAAAACCCAACCTAAGGATGGACCATTTCCGATAGTCACACGATTTGGCTGCACTACCACAGACTTCTCTTTCCTGATCAGTAAAGAGTATCCAACTGAGCTGTAGTCATTGAAAATGGGACCAACAAAAACATATGCATCGGCAGATTCCACTATCTCCCCACAATAACTGGTACTAACAGCACCCCAGTATGTTCCGATGAAGTTTGGATGGTGCTCTGGCACTAGTCCTTTACCCGATGGCATTACTGCTATTGGATACCCACATGCATCTGCAAGCTCCGCAAAGGCGCGTTTCGCCTTCCCGACCCTTAGCTTGGGTCCTCCCACGAGGACGGGTTTCACAGCCTTGTTAAGAAACTCAGCCGTTGCTTCCACTGCTGCCTCTAGTCCTAATTGATTGCTCACGCTGCAAGTGAAAACATTCATGGATTTCATTTCAAACTGATTTTATACCGAATCTTAGATTAATGTTAGGAGGATTCTCAAATCTAAGATTACAATTCATGATGCGGATCTCGATATGCTAACTATGAGTTCAAGTATCATCCTGTCATCAAACCTTATTACAATTACATCTTCTTCTACACTCAGCTTTCACAGATACAATTCATTACCATCTATGGATATATCAATTAATGCATAAATTTTCTCTACCACATTGTCATCAGATTACAAGACATTCCAAATTAGCTTAGTATGTAAGTTTACATCTGAGTAGCATTATTCCAAATCAGATTAGTCCTAGAATGGTCTTTTCAGCATACTCACAAGGTAGTGTAATCAGAGTTCCAAAATCAATTTAACAGCATAAACACAGAGCATAAGTTCAATTCCAGTTTCAGTATAGCCCATCAAACGTATGAAAATTTTATATATATATATAAGTATGGAAGATTATCATAAATAATAACAGGTGCAGAAACGGAGAAAGCCTTACTATGGTGAGAGAAAGAATGGGATGGGCTCCCTGGCAAAGGTTGGATGAGGAATTCCAGGCAAATTACAACTTATGCTGATATATGCAGGCTTGCTTTCCTTCAAGGCAGTCGAAATTACGGTGTCAATTAGCTCATGCGCGTCATCCAAATGATTCACCACTGCCTGTCACATTTTCATCACCCACCAAATCAAAATCCATAGCCATTCCCACCAACAAGCTTAAAAACAACATTAAAAAGTAAAAAATAAAAATAAAATGGAAAAGCCAAACTAGCCCTCCCAAAAGAAGCACCAAATCTCCATAAATTACAATTCTTCATCGTATAAAAATATTTTGGGGAAAACAATTCAGGGGGAAAATCAGTAATTATGCTAGATGTTAATTAATAAAACTTATGATTGGAACAATAAGAGTAGTACATGAACAAATCCAAAGTTGCAAAAAATATATATACATATATACACATTAAAATTTCACACACATATAAGCATATATATGAAGTAAATATTGCATATTTAATGTGAGAATATTATGTGTGTATTTACACATATATTCACACTCACATAATTCCCTCTTTGAAATATATTACGCATGTAAGCGCGCATAAAATGTATATTTAAGTATATGGAACGGACTGACCTGAGTGCAAGTGACTGCCTGGAAGCAACGGAGCTCCTGGCTGAAGTCCGGCAAGCCGATCGTGTGGTGGAGAATCCGGTTGGTCCCGTAATCGTTCGAATTGGGCCCACCCACTATGCATATCACCGGCAAGTTCTCGCTGTAAGCCCCGGCGATCGCGTTGAGAATGCTGAGCCCGCCGACGGTGAACGTTACCACGCACGCCCCAACCCCCTTGGCACGCGCGTACCCGTCGGCGGCGTATCCGGCGTTGAGCTCATTACAGCAGCCGACGAGGTTCAGCTCCGGCTCTGCTATCAGGTGGTCAAGCAGAGTCAGGTTGAAGTCGCCAGGGACGGAGAAGACGTCTTTCACGCCGATCTGCACTAGCCTCCGAGCCAGATGCCGACCCAGCGTCCCGCTCGACGCCCCGACCAGGGTCGGAGCCGGAGCTATGGGGGCGATTTCATTAGTAACTTCCATTTTCGGTTGTAAAGTTTGGTTGGAAATGATGGTGTTAGGCCTGTTCTTAAGAAAGAGAAGGAGACCAAGTATAGAAGACGATAACCAGAAGAGCAAACAGAGTCAAAATCAAGAATTGTGGGTTTAGAGATGGTATATTTGTAGTATATATATACAGGCTGCCATTGCGAGGAGAGAAAGAGAAGCTAGGGGGCCGTGGTTTTGCTGTTTGTTTTGGAGTCAATCGGTTTTATAAACCGGGCTAAACTGGGCAAAAGAAATTGAAGGGGTTGGGCAGCCTGGGCTTTTCCGATGCTTCCGGTCCAAATCTTAATTGATAAAAAAAAAAAAGTTCAAATTTTATTTTAAAAATTGTACAAAAAAATTTATCATGGGAGCGATATTATTTTATTGAATTCCTTTTTTTTTTAATTTTTAAAGTAATACGCAACAATTATGTTAGGGTATTTAATGACATTTAATTTTATCCAGTTTTGCTTTAATTATATGTTAATAATTCCCCGAATTATTTTGCATACATTTTTTTAATAAAAAATGCTAATATCGTAACTTCTTTTTTATAATGGGTAATTATTTTTTTAGCATCAGATTACCTGAATCAGAAATAATCAAAAGCAGTTAGATATATAATATTTGTTATCCCTTGTTTTTTTGGAAATAATATAATAATAATAATATTATTATTATGCTCAAATTTTGAATTGTAAAAGTAAATATCTTTGATTTCTTTTGTAATTTAATTAGTATTTATATGTGATAAAGGTATAAAAATAAAAAATAAATAACGACCATTAATTTGATTTATATAATAATAATTATTAATTTAACATATAAATATTAAATTAATAATCTAATTTGTATAATAAATAATTATAAATACAAAGAAGAGAAAAGGACGGCCAAGAGGAAAAACCAGAGGCCGCCCTGGTCTTTGACTCCCAACAATGGTCATAGTTTTTCAATTATATATGATTCTTCAAATCATGTGGTGCTACGAAAGTTAATCAAACATGGGTCCCACATGTAAGCGGTGGAATAATTAATCACCGTATGTGACTTTCTTTGCTGTACACATGCATGTATCTACCAATATTAGTACAAATGTGAAGCCTTTTGTTCTTTTTTTTTTTTTAAATATATTATTGAAAAGTATTCTGACTGTAGATGTGGTTTTAATTTAATTACTACTAAAATATTTTCTTAAATATTTTTCTCCCCTCTCTTCCTCTGTCACCGCCGCGCTACTAGATGTGGCCTTCACCAACCAATGTCAGAAACCAAGAGGGGGCCGATCGAAAGAATTTGAATGGTCGAATAATTATAATAAATTAAAAATATAAAAAAATAATTAATTTTTTTGTAATTATTTTTAAGATAATTTATCATGTCTATCAAGTATTTTATTAAAATTAACAATTTATAATCAAAATAGAGTACTAACCTCATGTAAAATTAGAAGTAAAGTAAGACATTAATATTTGAGTTGATCTAACCCTAATTTAGGTTATTATTTGCTTTATATTAATTCTTCTGTTATGCGAGAAAACCCGCAGTCGCTATCCGAGGGTACGCTCTGGGTGAAACTCGCTCATGTGATCCTAGCCGACAAAGAACCACGTACTTTATATTAATTCTTATATTTACCTTTATTTGTTTTATATTAGTTTTCATCTTTTTCTATTACTCGTCCTGAATTACAAAATTAAGAGTGTGACATCATTCTTAGAATATTAATTTATATTTACCAAAATAACTTAAAAATTTAAGTATTTCCTATACTTATCTTTATTAGTTTTCATATTTTTCTATCACTCGTCCCGAACAACAAAATTAATAGTGTGACATTATTTTTAGAATATTAATTTATATTTTTCAAATAACTTAAAAATTTTAGTAATAGAGAAAAAATTGAATTTTTATCAAAATATTATTAGTGTTAAAAATAATTCTCAAACCAATTCTATTTAGAAACTATTCTCAATTTAAGTTAATTTTAGTACATCATGTATCATAAAATAACGATGGAAAAACAACATACTTTATAGCACTTCTTAAAGTTTTGGACTTTATTTGAAGTGGAAGAAAATGAAGTGGTAAATAAGAAAAGTTAAAAAATTTATCTAATCTATATTTGGTTTCCCAAACTAATAGGATAGAAAGGACATGAAAATAAGGAAAGAAAAAAAAAAATTTTTCTTCCTATTTTCTCGTTAGTTCCACTTTCCATGTACAAATTATTTTATTCTATTTTATAAAAAATCAAACAAGAAAAAAAATATATATATTTTTTAATTTTTTTACTCCATAATCAAATAAATGAAATAATTTTAAATGATTTTCTCCTTTCATTTTTCTCTTAGGCTACGTCAAGGCTTGTTTAGGCACAAAGATCAACCACCCCGATGGCAATGCTAGTGGTCTTCTCCACCATTCCTACACCATCGAAGCTCGTCTTAGACATATGTTTTTTTGTTTAAATATTAGACATTATAACTAAAATATTTATTATTTGACATTACTAATTAAGGAACACAGTGACATTACTAATTAGGGAAAAAACTGCGGTTTAACAAGTTTAAGGAAATCATCTGAACTCCCAAGAACAATTTATATATTGAATTAAAAAAAGAATTATTAATAGTTTAGCAAGGGATCTGTTCGGTGAACCACTTGATGACGAGAATGGGAGCGTTGATCAGCCCCAGCGCCAGCTCCACTATCACCGTCGCGCACAAGCAGCACGGGCATATGCATGTTAATGCTAACCTGCAATTACAATTTCACAAACCACCATCTCTCATTTTTACGCACATGGCTGTATATATATATATATATATAAATTAAAAACAATTACACTTTATCTTTATAGCGTTGGGCCAAAAAAAATTTATGGTCTCATATAATTTAAAAATTAATACATAACTTCTTATAATTTTGAAATAAAGTAAAAAAAATGAAATAAATTTATTAAATTTGACTAAGATTTGAGCATCAAATATTTTGGAAGGCTGCCACTTTAAAAAAAATGAAATAGTATTATATTTTGACACACACAAAATAGGTAAAAATAGTTTTTTTATAATTTTTTTAAAATATATTTTTTTTATAAACCGACTTTGACTCATGAGTCATAAATCTTGTTAAATTAAACTACGTAAATTTTATACTTTAATTCAAATTACAATGAGATTAAGATTTAAATTTTAAACTAGAAAAAATTATGTATTTTTAGGCCAAATCTCAACCCTATATATTATACAAAAGAACATTGTTCCTTTTTTTTGGAATTATTTTATTTTATATGACTTTTTTTATCAAAATTTAATTTAATTTGTTTTTAATAGCTTTTAACCATGTTTTTCATCCTCTTCAAAAGAAAATTGTAAAAGAATATTTAAAAACAAGAAGACTGATGTACCAGTCACTTTTTTTTTTTTTTTCTCAATATGTGATTTTCATATTTTTAAGTCAATTTTTTAACTTTTTTATGAATATAAATAACACGAATATAAAACATACCACATCTTGCAACTCAATTTTATTTTAGTTTTGAAGTGTTGATCAGCGTTGTGCCTTTCTCAGTTAAGAATAAAAAATAAAAAATAAAAAATACCAGATACAGAGAGAGAAACAAACACGACGATCCAGATGAATACTCCGATGAGGGAGAGGAGGAGGGACAAGAAGGCGAAGGGCAGGCCCAAGAGAAAAGCCAAGGGCCTGCATTCACAATCCTCACCGCAACAGCAGCAGCACATACCTCCTAGCTAATCTTCTTCTTCCTCTTTATTCTTCTCTTCTCTTATTTTTTTCTTGGGTTTGTGAATAATTCTCTTCTTGTCGTTTCGTGTTGTTGCCTAGTGTTTATTGTGAGAGCAGTCTCTGACGAAGAACACAACCGCCAACCTTGATATACATAGACAAAAACAGATATACAAACTCTCTCTCTCTCTCTCTCTCTCTACCTGCCGTCTACGACAATGCCCATGTCTTTTTGGATTTGGACTTGGCTGCCCAACAAATCCCAACAATTTTAGGAACTGCCGACCCATCCATCCACCAATCCCGTCCTTCCACTTCATACTCCCCACTTCCTCCACGACGGACAAACCATTTATCCAAACTTCTGTGTATTTTTTTCTTTTTCTTTTTTAGAAATTTTATAGAAGGAAATAAAATATTATTTCTAATATTGTAATTGTATGATGTCACTAATTATTTTTTAAGATAAGTATCAAACTTTCTTTCTTTTAAAATTATTTCATAGATTTTACAATTTTTATCATTTAAAAAACTCTACATCTAAATAAGGTGCGTTTGGTGTACAAAATTTCTCCAAAAAACTCTATAAACTTTTAATCATTACTTACTTTTTATCTCATTGCACGCATTACGAACTCACAACTTTTCTTACTTTTTCTTATTTTTTATCATTTTTTACCACTCCAAACACACCCATAGCCAGTATAATAGATTAATAAAGCCACAATGTGCACCACTCTCCCGATTAGTTTGGATTTGAGTATCTGGTTGGGGAAAAGAAAAGATTAGAAAGAAAAAAATAAAAAGAAAAAAGAGAAAATATATATAAAATATTAAATGCATGATTTTATTTGAGTAAATTTAAAAAATTATGAATAAGTAAGAGATATTTATCAATAAATTATTTTCTTTTAATTTAATTATTTTTGACTTATCAAATCTAGAAATGTTTTCTCATTTCATTTTCCAACACAAATAAAAAATGAAGAGTGATTTTAAATCACTATCCCTTTCCTTTTTCCTTAATAATCCATTGATCCAAACACGTCCTTAATGACTAGGTTGAGGCTGCCAATTGAAAGCCGAATCTGATTTTGTAACAAATCAACTTTTCATCTATTTAAAATGACTAGGTTGAGGTTGTATAATTCACCAATTGATGAGATGATCACCATACAGATTGAGTTTTGTTGGGTTTGGCTCCCTGGTAATATTGGCAAAAATTATTCCCTAGTTTTGTCTGCTCTGTTCGTGGTTAATCTACTATTGAATCATCAAATAATTAGCTTTCAAAACTCCGTTAATCTCAAGTTGCATTGAATTTACCGTGGCAAGCTCACCAAATCTCTAAAAAAATAGAACCTTGATTGCCTCTAGCAATATTAATGAAGTACAGCACTATCAGTTTATCAGCACATGCTTCATTTATGGGAGACATACCACACTGCTCATATGTGAAATGAAAAAGACCGTCGATGAAGATTAGGCTAAACTCGAGGAACGGCCTCACCAAAATTATCTGCTGATTCACTTGTGAGGAGCCAAAGATGTATTTATTTCCTCTGCAGCTTGTGCTAATGTTTTCGACCTCGTAGTTTGCTTTCTTTCCACTGCAAACACTGGTCTCCATAGCCTCGGTCTTCTTGATTTGAACTTAAAGAGGAAACAAGTTTTCTTGTACAATCATCAAACCTTCGAAAGGTCAACACTGTTAAGCCACTTTTGGAGAATGGTTAAGCAAGCAATGCAGTGTTGTAGATTTTCATGCCTAACCAGGCTAACAGAGGCATGCTGTAAATTGAGAGATTAAATAGAAGAACTATTTGAGATCAATTAATCTTAAGAATGGTGTTGTACAACAATAACAGAAAAGGATTTACCTCCTTGTTGCATAACATGTTTCGTTGAGTAATCTCTTTCCATGCGGTCAAAGATATCTTGGCCTTTGGCAATTAAGCCAGCATGAACACGCGCTAAAAGATCACTAAGGAATGTAACATAATTGGGTTTATTGTGTTGATCTCGCTGGATTCAAATGAAGAGCTCAAGTGCTTCATCTAAATTTCCATTCTTGTTATATCCATCAATCATGGAAGTCTGTAACACTTGGGCGGCCTTCTTGTAATTCCAAGTCCAAGATGTTACTGAATTCAGTGCTTACGAAGCCGAAGATGGATGCAAGGCCCAGCAGGAAGGCTAGCTTGATTTGTGAAGGACAAGTGTCCCATTTTGATTAGTTAGTTTGTAACTGAATTTTGCTTCGTTGCCTTATTCAGTGTTGTTGCGAATGGAATGGGATATCAGAGAATATTTTCCCGAATCCTTCCCCTATTCTTCCCTTTTCTTTCTCCCTCTCCCTCTCCCTCTCCTTCCTCCTATTGTTCTAACTTCTTGGCTAGAATTACCTTACAAAGTCTCTGAAAATACATTCCTTGCGGGCATTAGGTCAAAAACTCTTATTGGATCCTCAATTCTTCCACACTTGAAAGAGTACATGTCTATAAGAGCACTTCCCATTTTGTCAATAATGAACTTCGTCTTCGTAAGTTGAGCTTGGACATGTTGAACAATGTCAAATGCTAACAAGACAGAGCAAGCCCCAGTAATGCTAGCAAAAGTTGATATCATACGACTAAAATCCAATTTTAACATTTTAATATAAACCTCAAGCGCCCGCATATCTGTTTCTAATGATTTTCAATAATTGCATTATAAACTTCCACATCTTTTTGTAGTGTTTTCTTGAAAATGTACTTAAAGCATCTTCTTTGGAACCTTGATTCATGAAGAATTGAGAGTGTTTTTCTGGTGTAGAATTTCTAACTTGCATACTTCTCATTGTGGTGAGGTACATATATATACAAGTATCAATAGAGGAAAATATTCTACCTATTCTAGGTAATACATATATACAAGGTAACAAAGAAATATGCTCACTAATTATGGATCCCTACAATTATGGTCTGTTGTAATCTTGGGATTTAATTCCTATAATCATGCCAAGACTCCCCCTCAAGTTGGTGCATAGAGGTCTATCATGCCCAACTTGTCAATCACTACGTGAAATGTCCTTTCGGAGACTGCCTTTGTGAGGATATCTGCGAGTTGGCTCTTGGACTCAATGAATGGAAATTGAATAATCTTCTGGTCTAGTTTCTCCTTGATGAAATGACGATCAACTTCCACATGTTTAGTGCGGTCATGTTGTACCGGGTTTAGTGCAATTTGAATTGCAGCTTTGTTATCACAAAATAAACTTATAGGCTTTGAACACTCAATTCCAAGGTCCTGCAGTACTTCTTTGATCCATAACAGCTCACATAAACCATGTGCCATACCTCGAAACTCTGCTTTTGCACTTGACCGAGCAATAACTTTCTGTTTTTTGCTCCTCCAAGTGACAAGATTGCCTTCAACAAATGTGAAATAACCAGAGGTAGATTTCCTGGTTAATCGATCCCCTACCCAATCAGCGTCAGTGTAACCTTCGACAGTAGATGCTTCATTCTTTGAGTACAATAACCCTTTTCTTGGTGCACCTTTTAAATACCTCAAGATTCTATAGACTGCATTCATATGTTCTTCACTTGGAGCATGCATAAACTGGCTTACTACACTCACGGCATAGGCAATATCTGGCCTAGTGTGAGTCAGATAGATCAACTTCCCTACTAGCCGTTGATAACGACCTACATCTACCAGACTTTGGTCAGAAGAAGTTGCAAGTGAGTGGTTCATGTCCATCGGTGTTTCAACTGGCTTGCAATTCAGCATCCCGGTCGTAGTCAGCAAATCCAACGCATACTTCCGTTGGCAAAGAGAGATTCCTTGTCTAGACCGTGAGACTTCAATACCCAGGAAATATCACAATTTTCCTAGGTCTTTCATTTCAAACTTGGTGGCCAAATATTTCTGTAGCCTCTCCATTTCTTCAGCATCATTACCCGTCAAGACCATATTGATTGTACTATAAAAAGTACAATCATAAGCTTTAATTTGAGGATTATTATGTGAATTTATATTTTAAATGAAT
>JAVXUM010000030.1:26301651-26318037 GCA_035590655.1 Pouteria glomerata
TCTATCCTTTGTCCCACTCATACAACTTAAAAATATTAAAAAAAAAAACTGAAGACAAATAAAATTTATAATTAGTAGGTCAAAATTAAAAATTTTAAAATTAAAGATAAATAAAATAATCATTAAGTTATCTTATTTATTGAAAAATTAAAAAATCCTTAAATAATTTAAAATTAAATTAGAAAAGAAAAATTCTTATTATCATAATTATTTTTTTAAAAAAAAAAAAAAAAAACTAAAGATTTGTAGGAGATTTTACCGGTTTTAAATGCTGAAGATCTGATGGGAGATTTTACGGGTTTTAAATGCATAATTATAATATAAAAGGGCATTTTTGAATCACGACTGAATTGAGAGGATAAAAATGTATATACATCAAATTTGAAGGGCAAAACTAAGGTTTCCCCGGATATTTAATTTATCCCCACTCGAAATGAGGGAGGGCTTCAACAGTAAAGGGACGAAAGAGTCCAGCATACTTGATTGGAAATCTATCATCTTATCCTCCCCAAGCAAACCCTCCAAAGTAGTAGAAACCAACGCCATGTTAAGTTGTGAATCTCAAAAAACGCACCCTCTGTAAACCCTGAACTCTCTTTCTTTGTGGTACACATTTGGACAATGGCTGGTATTCTCGGAACCTCTTCTGCAGCAGTCTTAGCCTCTCCATCCCTTGCTTCTCCCTCCAAATCCCCCATCCACTCTCTCCCCGTAACCCCAGGTATTATCTATGTCTCCATCTATATCTATATAAACCACACTTGCTATTTTTTTCAGTTTCTTTTCATTCAAATTATATTTCTTGGGTTACATTCTTCAATTTGCGTAAGACGCGATGGAGACCCACTTCTTGTTATGGTGTTTCTTTGTCGTTAAATTGTATGGTTGCTTTTATTTTCTTGATGCTGGTCGTGAGATAAGATATGGGTTTTTAGCAGAGCTTGGAATCGCTAAACAGAATTGTGATTTTAGGGCCGAGTAATTGGAGGAAGTTCTATGGAGGGGTTGGAATTCCGGGGAAGAAGGGGAGGTCTCATTTCCGTGTTTCTATTTCTAATGTTGCCACTGAAATCAGTACTGCCCAAGAACAGGTATGAACTCCATCTAGCTGGGTGTCTTCGGATTCTAGGTTATATTATATTGTGTCTATCTGATGCTATTATTTTAGCTAGGAGCATAGAAATGTTTATTAATTTGGTTATTGAAGTTTTAAATCTAAATAATTTGTGCATTCTTTGGGTGGACTTGGAGAGGTAGAATTTCGCCTCAGATGCTTGTTGAAAGGTTTGTTTGATTGCATGTTTCTGGTTTTTTCTTCGTGAAATGATACATCATGGAGAAAAGTGTGTCAGCTAAGTTTCAATTAAGGGGTTTTGAGTATGCACTAGCAAATTTGTATTATTTGAATTTTGAAAAAGCATTACGTGGATGACAATGACGTTGTCATTGCTACAGATTTGCAATGCTTAGTTTAGATTTAATAAAGACTGTAAACCGTATAAATTTCAGGCCCAGAAGCTTGCCACCAAGGAAAGTCAGAGGCCAGTGTATCCTTTCTCTGCTATAGTAGGACAAGATGAGATGAAATTATGCCTTCTGCTAAATGTGATTGATCCCAAGATAGGAGGTGTCATGATTATGGGTGATAGGGGAACAGGAAAATCTACGGCTGTTAGGTCTTTGGTTGATCTACTCCCTGAGATCAATGTAGTTGCTGGGGATCCTTTTAACTCTGATCCAGAAGATCCAGAATCCATGGGCACGGAAGTCCGAGAAAAAGTTATGAAAGGTGAGGAACTTCCTGTTGTGACAACCAAAATTAGCATGGTTGATTTGCCGCTGGGTGCTACAGAAGATAGAGTCTGTGGGACAATTGACATAGAAAAGGCCCTTACTGAAGGTGTCAAGGCATTTGAACCTGGCCTCCTAGCTAAAGCTAACAGAGGAATTCTCTATGTGGATGAAGTCAATCTCTTAGATGACCATCTGGTAGATGTTCTTTTGGATTCTGCTGCCTCAGGATGGAACACTGTTGAGAGGGAGGGGATTTCAATATCACATCCCGCTAGGTTTATATTAATTGGCTCAGGAAATCCAGAAGAAGGGGAACTCAGGCCACAGCTGCTTGATCGGTTTGGAATGCATGCACAAGTTGGGACTGTGAGGGATGCCGAGTTGAGAGTAAAGATTGTAGAGGAGAGAGCTCTGTTTGATAGAAACCCCAAGAAATTCCGAGATTCTTACAAGGCGGAGCAAGAGAAGCTCCAGCGGCAAATTTCTTCAGCCAGGAACTTTCTTCCTTCTGTTCAGATTGACCATGATCTCCGTGTAAAAATCTCCAAGGTTTGTGCAGAGCTGAATGTTGATGGGTTGAGAGGTGACATAGTGACAAATAGGGCGGCAAAAGCTTTGGCTGCTTTGAGAGGAAGAGATAAAGTGGCAGCTGAGGATATTGCAGCTGTCATTCCCAACTGCTTAAGACACCGTCTTCGGAAGGATCCCTTGGAATCAATTGATTCAGGTTTGCTTGTCATTGAGAAATTCTATGAGGTGTTTAGCTGAAGGGGTTAACTGCATGGGCGTGTTTAGCTGAAGGGGTTAACTGCACGGGCCATTCTGTAATTGTTTGAATAACTGCCCCTTTTTTAATAATTTTAGTTGGAATTTCCACTTTCCTTTTTTCATTGAAACTTTTCCAGATATGGAAATAGATGCAGGTTTTCTGTGCTTATCATCATTATAGAGAGTTACAGCTAAATTTCTGAGTCTATGATGTTTGGGAATGAATTGGATGGAATTCAGTTGAAGGTATGCAAGTGCGAGCAGTTTTTGTGCATGTGCACATAGGTTTCTCTCTTTTTAACTTCTTTGCTGTCATAATTTTGTACTTGAAAGATCTATAATGGTATTGTTAAGTTCACTCTCTCTCACAAGGAATGCATTGAATGTTAATGTTTATTTTACTTAGGGGTCTGCTTTTAATACATTCTGTCAGGGTGAAACTGTTGTTAGACACTCGGTGATAAGAATGGCATTGTATTGAATCTCTTTGTAGAACAAGGATTAATATGGACCAGTCCTCTTGCTTCTCATTCTCTCATTTTAACCATAAGGTGAATATTTAGTGGTTGCGATGTTGCATATCCGATCTGATGGTTGAATATTTGAATGAAAATTTTTGTAGTTCAGGGCTCCATTTTAATGAAATTCCAGTTTGGATCTCCTGTCGCACTAGTAAAACAGCGTTGGTTATTATTTCAACAGGCCCATTTAAAATCCATTGATAGCATCCATCAAAACTTTGTTGAAATCAACTCCCACCTCTCTCCTCTCCCTACTCTATCCACACTGATCTCGCCTTATTTGGGAACACTAATATGCGCATTACATCACCATTGATGTATCTTAATTTGATATAATCCGCTTACCCAGAAATGTTTAATCAATAACCCTGGCTTGATTCCGCTCTCACATCTGTTTCCACCCCTGTACTGCCTAGCAGAGAAAAAAAAATGGCAATTAAGCTTTGTGGATCCTGAATTAAGACAAAAAAGAAAAAAGAAAAAGTAATGGGTAAAGTATCAATAAAATCACTAGACTTATTTAAGTTTAGATTTTATTAGACATTTTATATTTCCTCGCAACTTCCTCTTAAACCTTTAGGAGGATGTCTATCACCCAAAAAAACAAAAAGGGGGACAAAATTGACTATGCAGTTTTTCCTTATATCATGTCAGACGCCTCATCCCTGCTCAATTTTATTTATTTATTTATTTATCCATAGCTTTCAAGACTGCCCAAGTGGCTACAGATGGTAAGAAGCACTATTTTCTCTCTTGAGCCACTGAAGCACAAATGCTAATTTATGTTACAATTCTATTGAACTATTTTGTCTCTAGAGTCACTGCGGCACAAACGCTAATTTATATTGAACAATAACATTGGTTACAATTCCATTGAATGGGGAATAGGCATTACAGAATACAGACCTACAAGAATTGTGTTGACTTCAAGGTACTACAGTATCTTCATCCACAACTTCAGGAAACTTAAATTTGGGGTTCTGCTCCAGAAAAGCAGGAGGCCTTTGGTACACAACTGATGCTGCCCTAATCAAAATCCCGGCCGTTAAACCCCATATCAAATACTTCTTACCATCTGTTTCGTAGTCGAAGAAATGAATCAGAAACTTGTCACCCATCCACTCTCCTTCTTCTGCTCTCCGATTTTCATCCTGATTCAAGACATTGGAAATGTTGTCGTTATTAAGAACTAGGAGGCTATGTTTATTTCAATGTAAAATGTTTTGGAACTCACGTGTTTTTTTTTTTTCAAATATTTTTCTGAAACACAAGTAAATGTATTTTATCCAAAAATATTTTGCTTTGAAACAAACAGAGCCCCACTTGGGAGGCAAAGTAAGAAAACATGTGTTTAAAGGACCTTCACAAACATTTCCAAGGGAGCATCAAATACTGCATCTACTTCCGCAACATTTGCAGCAGGCTTGAAGGCCTTCTTGTTGGCAAGTAGTCCAACAACTGGAAATACTCTGAGGAGATGCTGCACCGGAAATGAAGATGTTACTGAAAGCGTAAAAGTGAGGTTGAATACAACCTAGTATGAAACTCGCATGACCATATGGTTATTCAAACATAGTAACTAGTCAGAATATGAAGAGCATATAAAAGTCATCGCAGATGCTAGAACACAAAGCACTCCATTTAGTGAAAATACATATAACCTAGTATCAATCAACACAAGCAACCAACTAAACGCAAAAAGTAAATAAGGCACAAGACTTTTATGAAAGACCCTTGTTAAAAAAGGGAAAAACTACAACTCCCATGTGAAGAACTGGCCAAATTTAATTCACTAGTGGTATAAAATCCAAGTTTCAAACACGCACAAAGTGACAATTGAATTCATGATGTCATGTAGAGCTCTTACATCCACAACAAACCTCTTAGCAAAAGTTCAATCTTCAAGTCTTTAAAGATCAAAATCAAATTTGTATGAAATTTTTGTTGGATAAATAATTGAGAAAACTCTTTGAAGCACCAAGGTAGATTGAAAATAATATTCTCTGTCAAAAACCCTAAGAGAAGTCCTCTATTTCCAGCTGTAGGACACGTCTAGATAGTTTCCAAATTGATTCCAACTTAAATTAGGACTCTGAATCATGTTACACACTTTCTATCATCACATACCTTAGACAAGAATGGTTCAAGGACAGTCACAATATGCACTAGAGAAGGGTCCAATCCTATCTCCTCTTTTGCTTCCCTAGTTGCCGTCTCTGCATCATCTGCATCTCCCTCCTCTGCTTTACCTCCTGGTAAAGCAACTTCACCTGCATGCAAAGAGCCCAATAGCTGAAATCAACAAAACTCAATACAATGTAAAAATTTAGAAGCAACAAGAGACACCCCCAAATGAGATGAACAAAAACAAGCACAATACACTCAACAATTGGGAGTTATGCCTACAAAATTGTCATCTTTGAGAAGGAATTCCAAATTAGTGTTAACAGCAAACTTTTGCCTAATCTAGTCTACAATGCCACATCAAGTTCCATGCAGGCGATGACAACATTTTCAGCTAAAGCTTCCATATCACTAGGATTAGATTAGAGGCTCTGAAAGCCTCCACCTGCATTTTATTAACAACAATTGCTGATACCAGCACAAAAGAAGTCCTCAAATGGGAAACCCATTTGCCTAATTGAACAACCCAACAGATAAGACTCCTAATAATCATTGGACAAACAAACCAAATCAACCTAATAAAGAATTAGTAAACTGAATAAACATACCAATTTTCTTAAATAAACGAACTCAACAAAGTCGTTGTTATATGCCTCAAATCCCAACACAAGCATACCACACAATTATCACCATCAACCAAAGAAACCCACTTGATTACACATACATCTATATACAAACAAATGCATATATATAATTCAAAGATATGTATAACCTGAGTGAGTAGAGAGCTTGGAAGAGCGCTTAGTGAGAATGACACGAATATCACCGTCGTCCCCTTCAAAGAGACAGATCAGAACAGCGGCTCTCTTAGGTCTGAATCTTTGGGGCTGGCTGACAATTGGGGATGCAGAGTCTACAAAACCCACCTGAGAAACGACTATCCCTGCACTTTCTTCAGTTCTTCTTCCCTCTTCCACATCTGTATCATCAAAGGTTGGAGGGGGTTTGTAAAGACTGAGCCGTCGAGCCAAGTCTGCCAACTTCTCGGATCCCCCGGAGCAGTTTCCTGAAGCCATGGTAAAATTGGAGAGAATTGGAGATGCAGATTGAGATTCTGCTCGCTGCCTCCTCTTCGTTTGGAACGCGAAGTGACGAGGAGGAAAAAGAAAAGAAAACAGAATGGTCTAAAAACAAAATAAAGGTGCGTGATTAAAAATGAGATAAAATAAGATAAAATGAAATAAATTATGAGTTTGTAATTTGTATAGTAAGATAAAAAATGAATAATTTTTAAAATTTTTAAATTTTTTTTTTTATTTTTAGTATACTAAACGATGTTTAAATTTATTTTATATTTGTCACGCCTCTAATATAAATTGTCCGGAACGGACGGTATGAGAAAATAAAGACTAATAAAAACAGATAAAATCCGTACTAAGGTCAAGTCATCATATAATAATATTCATCAGAGCAACTACATTCGTCCCAAATTCTCATATTAAATAAACATACAGCAAACATCATCATAATTAATGGGACCCACAATCCGGATCGCACAAATACAATACAACAATCTCCTAAAGATAAAATAAAATCCCTAAGTTCATCCAGCAGTCAACTCAATTCGGGATGCTCACTACCTTACCTCCCTGTATCACCTGCAATATGGATAGGGTGAGCTAACTAGCCCAGTAGGTAGGACAGTGCCAGTGTGCACCAGTGTACATATATAACATAACAGCATAATATAAATATGCATCTCTCATGCAATGCAATAAAATGAAATGTCATGGTCATGTATCCTGTTTCTCTATCTACCTCCAACCTTATCCTGGGACAGGTGACACTTATGCAAGGCTTTTAGCCAGGACACGTGCGGCCACCAAACACACTGTTCTAGCGCTCACGGCAAACACATATACATATATATATATCTCATATTCCTGTGGGGAACCGTATTACATCCCCACAGGTGTAAAGATTCAGGGGTTCCGTGTTACACCCCCTGACCCATCCGCTAAAGAACCGAGTTACACCTCTAATCAGGCGTTCACCTATCTCAGGTAGGCATCCGCTATCTCAAGCAGGCAACTGGCTGCAGTCTGGGAAATCTCAAAGTCCATCTCTCCTATTAACGTCCCAACTCCACATGGCTAAACTCTAGTCACGTTTATATTAACTAGAGATCATCCGGTGTTCCAATAATCACCAACATCATCAAAATACACTTCACGCGCCTCGGCACGTCACATAAATCAATGGCATTCTCGGCCAATCATACGAGTCTACCACACCGGATGAAACCACCCCAAACCCAATGCTCATGATATGTCCAATCATGAAAGCAAAACATCTCAAATTATATCATAATATGCTATACTTAGCATAAATAAAAGTTCACATTTTTCACCAAATAATCATGTCATCGTGTACTACATACATGTGGGAACAAACCCATGAAATTTGAACTAAAACGGACTTGTACAGACCAAATTAGAGAGGGGCTCGGGCTGGGCGCGGGGAGCGTGCGGGTTCACCGTTGCCTAGATTTCTATTTTCCAGTAGAGGGCGCAACCTAGGCGCCGGTGGGGCGAGGATTCGACCCCCTGTGTTATATCCACTGTTCATCGTCTTCCGCAGGCCACCCGTGGCCAAAACAAACCAACTTGGTTCCAAATTTTGTCCGTAAAACTCAACTGCGGGTTACCAAATCTCCACTACGTTATCTATATTTCTCATTTAACATTTTAATTCCATAATATACCAATTCCTAACTCATATATATGCATATATATACAGCTATACATATATACACAAATAGATACACAATTCTCCACATATCAACAAAACATGCATATATATATATATATGAAAATGCTCCGTACGACGTCTAGAGCACGAATATAGGTCACACCTATCTCGAATCTGAAGAAAAATGGAAAAAAACGAAGAAAACTACTTTGAGCTCCGACCTTCAAACTCCGATTTCTTCTTTTTTGCTTCGAATCTCGCGAAACAGACGGCACCACGTTGATTACGGCGTCGAGAACTCTTCGGATCAACTATTCTTTTGCTCCAAAACTCTCTCTCTCCTCTTTCTCTCTCTTCTCTCTCTCTTCCCTCTTTTTCTTTGGTTCAGCCGAAAACGAAAAAGAAGAAAGGAAATTAGGGGAGAAAGAAAAGAATAAAGGAAAGAAAAGAGACCCAGGCCCTTGGCCCACTTTGTCCAACCCAATATTATTCCGAGCTTAACCCAGCCCAGGAAAAATATAAAAATTCACATAAACTCAATTTAAATAATTTATTTACTCAAAATAATATAAAAATATCTCAAATTAAAATACCGGGTGTTACATACTCCCACCCTTATAAGAATTTCGTCCTCTAAAAACAAAATAAAGGTGCGTGATAAAAAATGAGGTAAAATAAGATAAAATGAAATAAATTATGAGTTTTTAATTTGTGGCAATGAGATAAAAAGTGAATAATTTTTAGAATTTTTTAAAATTTTTTTTGTTTTTAGTACACTAAACGATGTTTAAATTTATTTTATATTTTTATTAAATTAACAAATAGAAAGAAAATAAATAAGTAATTTCCTTTTTTCTTTTCATTTTTTTTTTACTTGGCAAATTTTCCAATAAAAAGTTGTTATTCAATTATTTTCCAATAATAATTAACTTTAGTTAATACTTTAACTATAAATTGATGTTGTTCTTAAAATGTCAAAAAAAATTAATATTTTCAACTAGAAAAGCCTAATATAATGTTTTTTTTTACTAAATTGCCTTTTTATCCCTTAATTTTTTTTTTAAAAATATTAATGTGATTCCAAATTTAAATAATTCATATATTTAAAATCTATCAACCCCACATTGTGCTTTATTGTTAATTATTTTTTTGTGGTTTAAATTTTACAAGAATGGCATGACCAATATGTTCAATTTTTCTTATTTTGAATTTAATTACTTGTAATTCAATTAGTGAAAAAAAATTATATTTATTTCTCTTATTTAAAAATTTTTTAGTAACTAATAATAAATATTAATCGAATTAAATAAATGCTTGGATTATAAATTTAATGTGGGAAGAAATGGTTCTGTCTTATTGGTTGTAATGTAAAATGGAGGGGGGAAGATAAAGAAATTGAAAAATTAAAAATTAAAAAAATATTTTTATTAACTAAAAAAAACGTCACCAGCGATTACGAATTTACTTAGGCGGTCGGTAATTCTTTTAAACAACTGCTCCTCCTTTTAAACGATCGCATATAGCGGTCAACATTTCCCCCAATTTCAACAATAATAATCAACTATTTACAATCTCTTATAATTAAAAATATATATTTATATTAAAAGCATGAAACATGCACCTGTCATTTCTTAATAAAACACAAATTATATAAAAAATAAAATAATTCCATATTAGTACGAAAAAAATATTTTAATAAATTACTTTATGATTTTCTTATTCAAATTTTATTAGTATACAACTTAAGATTTTTTTTTATGATAAAAAAATATAAAGAATATAGGAAAAATAATATAAAGAATTTAAAAGAAAGAATTAATGTAGAAATAGCAAAAAAAAATACAAGACTTTAAACATACGATAGAATTTTATTTTATTTTTTTTCATGTTAGAGTTATATAGTGTTTATATTAGTGACTTTTGAGTTATCTAATAAAATATATTTACTACAACTTCTACCTAATATTCTTTAGAGTTTGTAATTACAATAGAATTTTGATCTTTTTTAGGTTAAATTAAGTTTTAATATTTTAAAATTTATAATCTAAATGATTTTGGGTATGAGGCCTTTTTTGAATATTCATTTTTTTTTTATATTTGTACATAGTCTTATTATTTAAAATTAACAAAGTATACTAAGAAAAATTTTAAAAGAGGTAAAAAATATTTAATAAATTCTTACCTTAAAAAAGTATTTATAAATTTTGTACTAATAATTTTATAAACAAATTACATTTGAATAAAAAAAATTATTTTGAAATTATAAGTTTAGCAATATTTAAAACATATCATATTTGTGACTTATCTTTTGGACAACTAACTCTGATTACTTCATAGTATAAATGGCGGTGTCATATGGACGCCAGAGAGGGCAAGTGACCCTCTTAATTTTAAATATAAATTATCAAAATATCTTTGATATTTTAGTTTTATTAAAAATTAAATTAATTAAAAATTAAGGTATTTTGGCCTTATTAAAAATTAAGGTTAACTTAAAATTTTTTAACATAAAAGAAGTTTAAAAAATTCAAACCCAAGTATTATTTTTTGTGAAATAAAATACATTTTTCTACTACATTATTTTATATTTTTGTTCATAACATCGATAAATATAACATATAATATAATAAATTTTTAAATAATAAAATTTAATAATAATCATAAATTTTTTAGTAACAAGGGATAGTTGCTAGTAAACCTCAAGTAATGTTCTAAGGATTAATTTAATTATTAAATTATGAAAAGAATATTTATTGATTTAATGTTCAAAGATAATTTTCTATTTCTCTAAAAATAACATCACTTCTTTCTTTCTCTTAAACTAATGTAACTCTGACTCATTATCATTTTTTTAAATATTTAATACCATGTAGAAAAAATTTTGAATCCATTCCCGCGTAGCATTGCATCCTTACATGTTAAAATGCAATGGAAGTGGTAATTCTTACCATGTTCATGCTAAAATTTGTTCTCCTTTAACCGTACCTAATCATTGTAGATCATGTATAAGCTAGCTGCTTTTAAATTTGACCGAAAGGGAAGGAATCAAGGAGGAGTTCTCATATTTAGTCAATTTTCTTGTGCCAAATGCATCTTTCTCTCTCTCTCTCGCCACATTGCTTGTACCACTGTTCAAGGCCCAGGGCAGCTGATGATGAGCCACAAAATGTGAACGCCCTGAGAGTCATCATACCAAGTGGGCTACCCCTCACATGCTACCACATATGCATATGCATGCTCCATCTCCATCCACTAGCTAAGGGCATCTCCAACACCAAATCTAGAGTCCCATCTGTTTCTCCGCTTCTTTTCTCTAATCATCATCATGAAATGCACCCAAGTACCCTAGCTTTTGTTAGTTCTACCATACCATACGAGAGAGAGAGAGAGATTGCCAAGCACAAACACATTATTTACAATAAAGTTTTATTTTCGGGAGAGAGAGAGAGAGTACACAAACACATTATTTACAATAATGTTTTTATCTTCACAAGAAGTTAGCCATTGTTAATTCTCATGGGTCATGATTTAATAAAGGGTAAGGGTATCCAACTATTACGTTGATACACACTTAAAATGTAACAATATGTAGAGGTATAACTGAAATATAAGCCAAAAAAAAAATGTAACGGAATCCAAATAAGTTTAAAACTCATAGTGCTGTATAACATTAATAAATGCTGGTTTTTACCCTTTTTTTTAAATAAATTTTTGTGTGCATGTATGTCATTTATCGAAGTAAGATGAGCTTAAGTTAGAAAATTACCTAATTTTAAGCAATGTTTAAATTTGTCATTTTCTTTTAACATTTAAAATGTCAATTAAGGATAAATTGTAATAAGGCCCTCTCCAAATATTAAGTAGCTAAATATATATAGGTATATCTCATACTATTTCAACATTACAATAACTTCTTCTTTCACCAATGCTATGAATATTTATATTTTATATTAAATGAAAATAGTGGTATACATAGGCTTCGTTTGGCATCCATAATTAATAGCTCTAACTATTAACTACTAGTTTTTTTTGTCTTTTTTTAAAATGACTAAACTTATCCTATTACATTTTATACTTTTTTTTAAACATTAAAAGGCAAAATTGTTAAATTAACAAAAAAAACTAAAAAGTTAGTTACTAAAAAGGTAACTTTTTTCCTTTCCTAAACACAAAAAAAGTTAGGTACTACCTAGGTACAAAAAAGTTAACTTTTTTTTTTACTTCCCGAACCAAGTCCTAATATAATATCAACTTTCTTTAAACATGTAAAATGTTCAAAATGTGTTTAATAATTCATCCATATAGAGTAACTTAAAATCTACAATTTTAACTTAATTTGATTCTAATAATGTTTTTGAATACTTTTGAACTTCTTTGTTTACATATTTATGGAATTATTAAAAAGATACATTGATTTTTTTTTGGTATTCCAAACATAAGTTGAGTTGTTATGATCAATTTTTGGTTTTTTATAACTTTTTTTTTGTGTCTAAATAATTTTTTTTTCTTTTTTATAACATTTTAAGTTCTGTTTGAAACAATAACAAACGCTAAAAAAGAGTGAAAAATTTTAAAAAACTCTTAAAATTATTCACTTTTTATCTCATTACATGAATTACGAATACATAACTTATTTTATTTTATTTTATTTTTTATCACTCCAAACGCATCCTTTGCTCGTCATTTACAATTTTCAAAAAAAAACTTAAAATAACACTTAAAAATGTAAAAATTTACCTGTAAAATAAGGCAATTCAAGTAAGTTGGCTTTTTTGCTCTCATAGCCGTGCGTGGACAGACTGTTGGTGTCCAACGTTACTAACCTTTTTTTTTTTAAATAATACTGTCGTTTTTTTATTTTTATTTTTTTGTTATTGTTTTCTGTTTTCTGTTTTCTGTTGTCGTTTTTTTTTTTCTAAAATGAAAACTGAAACAGCGTTTGGTAACATAATTTTGTTTACAATTATTATTTTTTTATTTTTAGAAAATATTTAATTATATTATATTATATTATACTATACTATATTATATTAATTATATTAATTTATTACATTAATTTAACTACATCAATTTTTATTTAGGTTTTGAAAGTGATGACTAAAGCTATAGTAAGTAGTTTGATTTGAGATAAGGATAACCAATTTTACGAAACTCTTGCATTACACGACTGGAGGAGAATAAGATATATTCAGTTTTACATCTGTTTATAAGAGGTTGTTTTTCGAGTAAATCTCAGATCACAAGGAAACAATTTTCCTGTTACTCTAAGACCACCCTACTCAACTTTGAAAATTTAGTCAAGGAAGTATTTAGGCTGAGGATGCAAGCCCATTTATGTATTTATTGGCTGCGACAGCAACCCAAGAGACATCTCAAATGACCATTCTACTCTCTTCACATCCTTTTTTTTTTTTTTTTTAAAGGTAAATGAAAAAGAAGAAAAGGGCCAAGATCGAATCCGGATAATGAACGGATGAAAATACAGCTCGCAACCAGCCTCTTCACATATTCTTTCCATTCTTCTTCTTATTCGTCTCTTTAATTTCTTTATTTGCATTTACGTTCTCATTAAATATTTACGTAGTTGACAAGGTTGAGTCATGTGACAGCATCTAATACCACATGACAGGGTGGATCCAGGTAATCTTTGGCAAATCTTCAACAGCAGTGCTTTGGATTTAATAGTTTTCAAAAGCAAATCCGCAAATATGAATACTTTGGATTTACGAGCTTTTTTTTCTTTTTTTTGAGGGCATTGAAGGAACTCATAGGAAAATGCAACGGGAATTGTTTTTACTGATGAGGCTGCATTAAGAACCTCACCATTTTTAAGTGCTATCTCAGTCACCATAAAGAAGAGGAAAAAAAAAAAAAGAAGCAATTAAAGATGTATATAAAATTGGGATAATATGACTGAGGAATGAGGACAGTACTTGAATGTTCTTAATGGCAGCCTGTGAGGTCCTTGGTGGAGTTTAGTTGGCACCAGAAATGAATCTGTTAATGGCTTTTCAATGTTTCTCTGTTTCATGTATAGGTAACCCCTAAAAATGAGTCTCTCTCTCTCTCTCTCTCTCTCCTGAGACGATGATCTGTATGTAGGTGGTGCATTGGAGGTACTTCAATGAGAGGAATTTGAGATCAGAATTCAAGTTTCTTGAACAGAAGGATGTAAATTCAGGGAAATGAATCTGTTAGCATTTCAATGAGGGAGGTTGAGATTTGAATTAAAGACGCTCTTTATTAAGAGAATAATGATGGTACTGGTATGTCACTTGATGCATTTGAAAGCATTTCAAGGAGGAGAGAGGTTGAGATTTGAATTGATTCTTCCTGATCAAGGAATGTCAAATTAAATATTCCACGTTTGTTTTAGCCTTTAGGGCATTTTTTTTTTTTTTTTGTTCACTACGAAGAGTCATTAGATTAGTCATCATAATTATGCAGCTACTTAAATATTTAATTTTTTTATTTTTGATAACTAAGGGTGTCCGAACCAATTTGCGCGCACCTCAACTATTTCCTAAGGGTCCTAAAGTTAACAATCAGTTAAACCCTCCAGTGACTCTGAAGAGACTTGAACTAGTAACAATTAGGAAGCAAACTAAATGTCTTATCAGTTGAGCTATCCCTTAGTCAAATTTTACATTAACCAAATTTTACATCAACCGCATTAAATCTTTCGCCTCCAAATTTTATACCTCAGTTGGTATCAGAACTAATACGCTGGTGTTAACATTGTTACTTCAATTGGCATTAGAGCTTACATTTGTTTCTATAGTCAAAGTTATCTACATTCTCTGTTAAGCGAGGAAGCTCGCATCCGCTACCCAAGGGTGTGCTCTGGGTAAAATTCGCCCATGTGACCCTAGCTGGCAAAGAATCACGGGAAAGTAAACCAGCCTACGCAAGTTCCAACTGACCGGCTCAACCAAGAAGGGTAAGGGCAATTCCCACATTGGAGAATCGAACTCATGACCAAAGCCAGCAGAGTTCTCTGCCACGACCAACTCGGCTACCTGAAGGGTAATCTATCTACATTCTTGACACTATTTAGCCTTGGTTACATCTATTTGATGGCGATTAAAAATGGTCACTAAAAATCTAAAAATAGTCACAGTTAGCATAATTATTACACATCAATTACTCAGTAACTCTTCAAATTTTAAGGTTATAAATTCTTAATGATCACTAATTCGAATTTGTTCAGGCAGTTAGAGGGTTTAATCAGTTGTTAATTCCAAACAAACTAATTTACCTGAGTATTAACAAAAAAAAAAAAAAAAAATAGAAGATCAAAAGGAAGAAAACAGAGGCAATTGAGGACTGCAGTTGCTAAATAAGAATATGGAAAAATGGAATTGAATATATATAACCAGCAATTTCTGAGTTTCCCAAACACTCCCTAAATCAAAATTTCACTCCGAAATTAATCAAATATATGGATAAAGATATAGCTTCTAGGTCTTCTACTACTTTCACGTCCAAGGTATAGGCTGATATGTTATTGTCCAATTACAATTGGAGGAATTTATTGAGCTTTAAAGAGTGGCTATAAACTGTATTATAAATGATAGGATCAGAAATATTAAAAAATATTTATATATATATAAATGTGATAGTTAGATTACACTTATGTACCCATTAAGGGCGTTCAATTTCTGAAGCAAGTATATTTTGTAATTAAGTAATATACATAAATTACTCATTTTAATTTTGGTCCACAATTTATATTTTGTATATAATTCAACAAATACTAATTAACTTTTATATAAAACTCTAATAATACAAATAACCGTGAACTTTTATTCTGAAATATGTCTTAGCAAAAAGTTTCAACATATAAAGTAGAAAAGAAAAATGACATCATCTGCTAATAATAAGGTATGGATATAGATATAGGATACGTATACAATACGCAAATAAATGCTATTAATTTAAAAATAATGAGGATACAATCATAGATGCGGCAACAAAATAACATAAATTTTATATATTTTTACTAGTTATATATATGAATAAAATATGCATAAAAAACTATTTTAATATATTATTTAATGTACAAACCCGAAAATATAAAATTTAAGATTTTATAACTTTAAGGATTCAGACTGTTCAAATTTATCTTAATATTTTTGGATTACAAATGATAATATAATATCATTTGTCATGTGGTGTATCTAATATGTATATGGTGTGTTTAAAGATTATGTGTATCCGATACGTAATTAGTTTATTCAAGAATTTTGTATTTGAGAAATATATATATATCTGATACATAACCAAACCAAACCAAACCAAACTAAGCCTTTTTCCCACTAGGTGGGATCAGTTATATGCATTTGACGACACTAATCAAATCTATTGAGGGCCATATCCTCCGTTAAATCCATGTAGGCAAGGTCATGTTTAATAATTCCTTTCCAAC
>JAVXUM010000030.1:26327893-26338080 GCA_035590655.1 Pouteria glomerata
CCACCCAGCCTGAATCCTATGACTTATATCAGTATCAATTCCTCCATCCTGTTGTACCATAGATCCAAGGTATCTAATAAAAATAAAAAGATATGGACTCGAAGGAGATACAACCAAAAAATATAAATTTTGCATATTTTAATTAGGTATATATATGAATATAATATTCACAACAAAACTAATTCAATACATAATTCAATATACAAAATATAAGATATAAGACTTCATAATCCTTGGGGTTTCGGCTACACAAATCTAAATTTGATTTAATCATATATTTGAGGTAAAAATGATAAAATAATATGTCTAGTACATATCTTAAAGTGTCCAAAAAGTATGTGTGTCAGATATAAATATGGTGTCTATGCTTCATAGGTGAGGGAAAAATGCAACATAAAGCCACTAATTGACAAGATACCTTTAATTGCTTTGATTTGCCGTCTTTCACTTTCTTTAACATAATTATATTCTTAAACCAATCTCCAGAACCCATTGTTATTTAGATTGCTGGATTTAAATTAACAAAAACCTGCACAGAATTTTATAAGGTTAAAAGCATCAGTACTCTGCAGATAATTTGTGAATAAAGATAGTACAAGATACAAACACCTTCCTAGGTTCCAATATCAGTTTTCATATTTGAAACAGCGAAACTGGAGGTTAGCAACTAATAAAAACTGAAAATTTTACTTCCCAATAGATGTACTAGAATGAGAAGCGTAATATTGTGCAATGGTCAACAAGGCGAGAAGTAATATTTGAAATTGAATACGCCATGGTGATAGTCAAATCGAACCAAACATCTAACCAACCTAAGGCCACAATTCCTAAACCAGAAACAGAGTTCCGTATTCATCCCATGAAAATGTGATCAGGCAGTAACAATACAGGCCACAAACATCATTAATCATCAAATGATGAAAAATGTAAGCTATGCAGTCACAACACAAGCCACAAACATCATTAGAAGTCCACAAATGGCAGAAATACTTGGATAAATACCACCGGCCACAATATGTATCACAAGTTTTTTGGGGTGGAGGGAGTAGGTCAGGAAGAGAGCTCTCTCTTCAAGTTCAAACTGTCTCAATTTCAAATTTCTTTTTTCCCCCACCTGTTTTTGGATTTTTATTTGCTTCAAAAGTTTCAATACCAGTTATTACAAAATCAACAGATCTCAACCCTAAGTCATAGAATCACAGTAAGTACATTGTTGAGGCCAGTTAACACTGTTTCTATTATTGTTACTAGAAGTGGATGCACACTTTGTGTGTGTAAGAGAGAAATACTAATTAATTTTTTTCTCTTTATTTTGCTCTTACATTTTTACAATTTTTTTCTAAATTGTCAAAAGAATATTGAAACATGTATCTCAAATAAATAGTAACATTTAAGTAAATAGTGGGTAATTAAAGAGTATTTTAAATAGATAAAAACTAAAGTAGCGGGAAGTTAAGAGACAAATAAGGAAAATAAAAATATACAAATGTAAAATTACCTAAATAAAATATAGAATTTAAAAACTTACTTATACATGTCTCTTTTAAATTATGGTTGGTTATTGGTGGGGAAAGGATATTAATGGAAGAAATTAAAATTTTCACCATGTACTTGCCTTAATTAATTTTTAAGCTCCACCACTACCCTAGTGTTTCCTTATATAACAGTGCTGATAATTATTAGAAACCTAGTTATAGTTTTCTTAGGGGTAACTATTATCACAAAACTGACACAAGTAAAACAAACCACTAACTAATAGTCCCAAGGCCAAACAGATTACATCAACTCATTCTAGGGATTTACCTGCTCCAGTCACCACTCCTTTACAAATGGCCAAACTGATTTTAAGAAAGTTTGCAGCTACCTCCATTCAATTACTCAAATTACCAAATACAGTTTCCTTTGTAGGCAATAAGAAACCCCTTGCTAGAGGGGTTGGGGGAATAATTATGTCGGTTCCACATGCCGGAAAAACAGCCCTTTCTCCATGTCTAGCCCTGCTATCCCTGTCACTACTAAATGTAAATGGGTGTAATTACTTGCGAAGGATTATAAAGGAAATACTCCATGTCACCTCAAACTTGAGGTTATTAGCGCAATACTCCTACTCATATGACCAATGTAAACTCCGTTTAATAGATCTATTAAAATTATTTAAGGCAATTTAGCTACCTAGAGATCAACAGCTTTAGTCTATCTCAAGCCACCCACATTAACCTGACATTAGTTTCATCATTTAGGCTCTCCCAGATTAAAAACAATTCCATCATCCCAGAAAAGGAAGTGGCAGATGTTTATGTAATCCATTCTTGAAAATTAAGATTAATCCCGAGACCAACTTGAAAAGAGGGATAATTACCAAAAAAAAAAACTTAAAAAGAGGGATTGCAAACACATGCAACAAAAGGCACTCAAGTGTAACAGGGCAAATGAACAAATGACCAAATAGAAACAATAACTGCTCGGTCAAGAATGGCCAAAGATGTTTGTGTTGATTAAACAGATCTATTATTTCTCTACCAGAGTTGCGGTCAACCAATGGGTGAACCACCACCAGGGCACTTCATGAAATGGATCAAAAGACATACAGAGGAAAAACAAGAAATGGACCAGATGATCTTACCAGAGAAAAAGCTGCATATGAGTCTAGTGTAGACCCCTTAGAAGCTAATGGGTATCTCCAAATCCTGAAGAGGAAGAAGAAGAGAGAGAGAGAGAGAGAGAGGGAGGGAGAGAGAGAGAGCCGCGAGATAGAGGTTGACAGAAGTAGTAGGAGCAGGAGTTGAAGGGAAGAAATACGGCGAAAAGAATAAAAGGTGGGTGTGGATATTTGCATTGGACCCACCAGTGCATGAACGGCCCTTTTTACACAGAGGAAGGTGAGGCAAATTGGTATTAAATATATATGTTTGTATATATTTCTCTCTCTCTCGTTTCTCTTTCAGCCTCAATCAAAGGCCTCAACCGACGCTTCCAACTCATAGCGAGCCTCCAACTTTATTCAACGAAAGGGTGCCACAGCGACAGCAGAACATTCCGTGTTACTTTATTTCATTAAAATTTTATGAAGTATAATAAATTAATAGAAAAGTATAAATATTTTCATCTTAATTATAATTCAGAATCAATTTACCCCTCTCAATTAAAAACATTATATATTATTTCTTAAATTATAAATTTTTACCATTGTGCTCCTTACTCAACTAAATTTTGTAATTTTAGGGTGTGTTTGGATTGATATAAAGTAAGATAAAGTAAAATAACTTGTGAGTTCGTTATTCATGCTATAAAATAAAAAAGTGAATAATTTTTAAAAATTTTTAGAAATTTTTAACAAAATTTATCACACCAAACGAACCCTTAACATAGTAATGAGCTTTTTTGTAGCTTTCTCGGGTAAAAATATATTATTTTCCTTTTTCACAAATAAAACAATTTTAATTTATTAAATATACATTTTAATTACCAAAAAAAAATACCGTGAAACTATTCCAAAATTTTGTGCTACTTAGGTATTTTAGATTTTTTCAAGTTTGGATAGTAACTTGGTAATGAAATAAGTTGGCTGCAAATGAAAATTATTTAATTTATTGTACATTATAATTACAAAAAATGTATATATTGAGAAACTATTCCAAATTTTTTATCTACATGACCCTTTTTTTTTTTCCCCAAAGTTTGGTTGGTGAGGGAATAAATTGGCAGTTTTATTTAGGTTTATTTTTTAGAATATTTATATAAATTTACATTTTTTTTTTTATCAACAAATTTACGTACAATATTATAATCATATTCATGACATTGGATTCAATTACAATAAATTTATTCCCACCCTATGTGTTCCCAAAATGAACGTTGCATTTCTTAAGTAATTCTTCATGGTTTTAGATTCATAGTTTGCTTTGTTTTTAATTCCATATTCTATAATAATAATAATAATAACAAAATAAATAAATGATGTTATGAATAATTGTGCTAACCACGAATAACATATCCTGATTATCTACTCCAAATGGTCATTGTAGCCCTTGGAATAATTGGTGTTTGATAGGGACGTAATGGGAAAATCATTGCGTTCGTTGGCTTGGAGCTGCTGGGTCCGGGAGGGGTGGTTTAGGGGTCACATTTTTCTAATAGACTTTTGTTTGGTGGGTGTTGATAAGATGAAATCAATAAGGAGAATAAAACAAAGATAGGTCCGGAGAAATTATCAGACGCGAGTACTACATATCATGTAGTGTACTGCATTAAATGATTTTTTTTTTTTTTTTTTTTTTTTTTTTTTTTTTTTTACGAGACTTGTTATATAAAAATGTTTTTCAGGAAAATTATCATTTACAAATTGTCCTTTTGATTTACGTAGTGCCTTAATTAAAAATTTTTTATAAGACTTTTATTAAATAAAAATGTATTTTGGGAGAAATTGTCATATACAAGTACCACCCATGATGTAGTGTGATGTATTAATTAAAAATCTATTATGAGACTTTATTATATGAAAATTATCACGACTGGAACAATGCACTACAAGGCAATATAATATTTCTATTTAATAATTTTTTTTCTACTTTTGCATTCGAAAATCCAAAATAGACCTAGAAGTCCATGTGTATTTAAACATAATGAAATGGATTAAGAAAATATAAACTAAAAATCTCACACATATTTAATTAACAAAATGAAATGGATTAGTTGTGCAGACAACTATGATTGTTGAACTGTGTTTTGCAAATCTTATTAAATTTAACAATGTTTTTGAACCTAGTTTGTTAAATTTTTGTATAAAATTTTAGTTAAGTTGAGCTCAATTATTTTACATAAATTTTAGCTTATCAAGTCAAACTTAAAAGTAAATAATTTGTAATTTTATTTAAATTTAGTTTGATTTCATAAAGTGTTGATTTTAATCAAAAGTTTTTAATGAGCCAAAATACAAAACAAACTTGAGTTGTTCCGTTCATTTTTTATTTCCCAATAGATTACGAAAACAAAGCCTACATGAATCCAAACAAAGGGAAAACGGATTAGGAAAAAATGAAATAAATCCCAAATATGTTTAACAAAATGAAATGGGTTAGGAAAACAAAACCCACACATTGTTTATTTTTTATTTCCCAACAAATTAGGAAAAATGAAAATAAAATGGGTTACGAAAACAAAACCCACACAAAAATATAAATGGGGTTCATTAGGAAAACAAAACCCACCCATAATTCAAATTGGTTTAATAAAGATTTATAAATGGTCCCGGCGGGGCTCGAACCCGCGACCTTCGGCTCATAAGACCAACGCTCTAACCAACTGAGCTACGGGACCAATTCATTTAACAAATTACACTTAATTTAAAAAATGTGGAAATTTATCTTTTTCTTTTTCCAATTGAATCTAATCAAACTTCATACAAAAATTTTAAACCTAGAATGGTAGAATCATTTTTTGACATTTAATAATGTTCCTACGCAAAATGCATGCCTTGATTTTTTTGTGCTTACCAAATCTAACAACTTTAGTTTATTATTACTAACATAAGGAGAGTTAAAATTAAGAGTTTTTAGATTATCATGTTATTTTACAGAAACTTAAAATAGAACATTCATATGCTATGATATAAAGGAAACATTAGGGGTATTGAAAAAGTCAAAAAAAAAAAAAATAATCAAGTTTTAAATTTTGATAACTTTTTTAGTTTTCTAAAATTTCTGCCAACATTAAATTCATATGATAAATCAAATAATTTTTAAAAATTATTCCTAATTCATTCATTTTATAAATTTAAATTTTTAACTCTTGCACTATTTTTTTTATATCCAATAATTTAATTGCACAGATAAAGTGATAATTACGTGTGTGTACATTTTTAGTGTATATATATTGATATATATCTATATACAAATAATCATAGGTGAATTAACGTTTGTGAGAGAAATAAAAAGCATATATTTGTAAAGCGAGTAATGGTGGAAAATGTCTTTTAGTAGATGTATGTTGATTGTGGTTAAAATATTAAATGAGAAGAATTATTTAATGTTAATTTGGTAATGTTCTTAAGCATTATTAGCAGCTTCTCAATCTTAATTCATACTCTATAGTGCTATACCATTTAGCAGCATAGAGAGTCTTTTCTCGGTCTTGTGTACTCAATAGATTTTTTTTTTAGATTCTCTAAATTAATAGATTTTACAAATTAACAAATTTAATATTTTTTTATTAAAATTTTAATGTCGAACGAATATTTTTTGCAATTTGAATTGAAACATATATTTTTGAAAATATAAATTTTAATAAATATTTTCAAATTTTAAATTAATAGATACTTTAATGAATTTTAATAAACTTTAATAAATATTTTTTAAATTTTTAAATTTTAATATTTTTAAAAATATAAATTCAGTAAATATTTTTTGAAAACATAAATTTTAATTAACATTTATTGAAATTTTAGATATTTTAATGAATTTTAATAAATATTTTTTATGTTTTTAAATTTTAATAAAAATATAAAAAATAAATTTAATAAATATTCTATGAATGTTCAAATAAAATTTTGAATTCTAATAAATTTTAATAAATAGTTTTTTAAAATATAAATTTTAATAAAATTTTAAATATTTTAGTTAGTTTTAATAAATAGTTTTTAAATTTTTAAATAATTTAATTAATGTTAATAAATATTTTTGAATTTTAAAATTTTAACAAATATTTTCAAATTTTGAATTACAATAGATATATCTTTTTTTCTTTTTTTTTTTTAATTTGAATCCCCTTCGTATTTTTAAATTGAGAGTGATTTGGCAGAGAGTCAATGTATAGGAAGTGTATTTTTTATTACCTAGATACGAGGAAGTAAATATGTTATTAGAAATGATATGTTATTGATAATAAAATAGTGAAAAGGATAGGAATAAGCGCACTACTACTTAGTATATTTTTATGAATAATTCTTATATTTAAAGATAGAAATTAGAATAAAAAAAATTACTAGTAATGCTCTTAGTGGTTACCTACCACACATCATAGCTATAATTGTTAAATATTTTTTTATTTAGAAGAAAAATATGTTAAAATTTATAAAAATAAAATAATTGAGGAGAGAAAAGGTTGGAGGAAAAAGTTGAGAAACAAATTTACGCACGTGACGTTCGGATTTATCTTAATGAAAAATATCGAAATCCAATTTTTAATGTGTAATTTAATATTAAACTAAGAAATTAATACAATCAAAATATTTACATAATTTACTTTCTTTTCACTTGCTCAAGCATTTAAAATGTTTAAAATATGTTTAAATAATTCATTCTTTTTTATAACACATCAATACTACGAGACTTTAAGATCGATTTTTAAGTTTTATTAAAATTTTTCCATATTTAATGAATGATAAAAATATATTAATTAGTTAAATATTTTGACAATATCATTATTTCAGTAAACTTTGAGCTTTAATATTAATAATATTTATAGAATAAGTGATGCTATTATAATATTTAAATGACTTAGAATTGATATAATAAAATATTTAGTAGAGATCTCTATATAATTTATCTTTTTAAATATGTTGGATTAGAACTAGGAAGAGTGTTTTTATATTTAATTAATAACATTTATCTATACATTTATAGTATTAATTTTTGCATGTTTAGTTTGAAAAATAGTTTAAGGTCCTATTTAGAATTTTAAGTTTTATTACAAATATTAAAAACTTTTAAAAACTTTCATATTTTTTATCATTGCATAAATTATCAGAATATAATTTTTATCTATTTATACTAATTTTTTTTCTACCCTAAATGAATTCTAAAAGAGTAGGTGAAAAAATTCAGCCGTAGGTAATTATCTCAAATAAAAAAAATTAAAAAAAAAAATGTGTATGGAACCAAAAATTGTCCGGAGATTCATTGAAATGTCCCTATCTCAAGCCCAATCTGCACAAACACATGAATAACAAAGATTTATAGAGATTTTGCAGTCAGTATGACCATGTGATTAAAGAGACGGGTGATATATATGAGTTATGGTGTTAGTGCTGACAACTGTGGTGGTTGTGGGAGAGAAGAGGGACGTCTCTGAGCTCCAAAGTTTTCTCAGCCCATCTTGTTTGTCAACCAAGAAAATAAAAACAAACCCAGAATAAGGGATCTTACAAACCCCAAAAATTCAAGCACTTGTAACTCTCTCTCTCTCTCTCTCTCTCTCTCTCTCTAAGATCTTTCTTTTGCTGAAAACAAGGCAGGGGACTTGGTTCTGCTTGTTTTCACAAAGCTTGCCGCTTTCCTCTCCACCCTATTAGGTTTCGGTTTTCTCGGAGCAATATTTGCTTCTTGTTTTTATATTCCACGATCCTTAAAATAGAGATCTTTGTTACTCTCTGAATTTTAGGATTTGGGTTTTTGTTCACAATGGGGCTTGAACAAGAAAACAACCTGAGAGGTGGTGGTGGGTGGTGGAGTAGAAGTTTCAAGAAGCCTAAGCTTCCAAAACCACCACCACAGAGAGGGCTAGGAGTGGCACAGCTAGAGAAAATTTTGAGAGAACAGGAGGAGAAGATGGATGACACTAACAAATATGCGGCACCCACGGGGCCTCCTCCTTCGCAAATAATTTGTTCTTCTCCCGATCCTCATCATTCTCCGGTCAGGCCAAATCCAATGCCACCCCTGATGACAACTCTTAGCCACAGCCACGAGAGCAATTTACTTGGTAATGGTTTCCTAGACACCGGTGACTCAGCCATGGTTTTGCTTGAAAATGACTATTTTCCTCTCGACTCTTCTGGGTCGAATTCGGATGTGGATGCTTTGAAATTCAATGCCGGGTTTGAATTCCCTATACATTTTCCTGAGGATTTCTGTCCAAGTTGGCCTTCCTCTTCTATGTTGCCAGAGGAAAATCATCAATACCCACCTTGGGTAAAAAAACACTTTCTTCTGCTCTACGTATTGCCTTTACTTTCAGTGAACTACTAACAATAAGAAATTCTGAAACTTTTAGATGAATCTTCTTTTCCCGTCGGGATCATCCTCTTGGTCTACTGGAATGAATCATCAGATAGAGCTCCATTCAAACCAAAGATCTTATAGCTACACATCTCCCCGGCCAAGGGAAGAAAAGGCACGTGAAAACTCCTCACTGTAAATTCCTTTCTTCAGTTCGTTTTTTCTTAGGACCCCATCAAACAGTCCCCAGTAAGGCTTATTTTCGATATTGCTTTAGACCCACTTTCTTTAATTGGTTTTGAAAAACTGTAGATTATCAACAGAAAAAAGGACAAATGGGATTGTTTTCTTTTGATTCGCATCACAGTGTTTTGCTGAGAAGAAAATTAGTATGTGAAAGCATGTGAAATTGGCTTTCTTTCTGATGGAAAATTTGGTTACTAAATTAAATTTAGACTGCTGAAAAAAAGAGGCCATGGCATTTCACTGTTGATGCCCCACCGGCTCCCTTCTACCCGCCCCAAGTGCTTCCACGCTTTCCCGATCAAATTTACGTAGCAGATCAACCGTCTTCACGCAGATTTGGCAGCACAATCAGCTTTCAAATCAACAAGGAAACCTCCAGGTTGAGTTTTGCTGTTACTGTATTGTTACCGATGAGTTGCGTGTTTTTTGTCAGCTCAACTTGTTTTTTTGTTGCCTTCACAGGGTCACTAAGAAAGATAAGCAGATTAAGCAGAACTCAAAGAAATGCAATACAGATTGTGCGACGCTTGATGCCAATTTCCTCACATTAGGCCTTCTTGCAACTTCTTCACAATCAACAAAAACCATTCATGAGGAATTTTCTGGATTCCATACACTCCCATTTCAAGTAAGATTTTTCTTTCAGAATTGCAAATGAATCACCTAATTAAACTCACTTTTTTTTTTTTCTCACAAAATATGTAAATTTTTTTTTTTTTTTTTTTTTTTTTTTTTTTTTTTTTTTTGTGGGTGTTTTTTTAGTGGATGAATTGCAGGAATGTGTCGACAAGCCATCCCACTCATCAGGACAAGCGGAATTGAGTCATCAAAGACCGTTCTACAATTTTTTTCCACCAAGTAAACCAGCTGGCTGGACAGAAAAAACCAGAAGCTCAAGCCATAGGCGAGCTGAGAGTGAAGAGGATGGTGGTGATCTCCATCTAAAACTCTCTCTTGGCAGCTTCAATGGTGAAACAAGGTGGGCATTTCTTAAAGAAAGTTGATTGA
>JAVXUM010000030.1:26377305-26387706 GCA_035590655.1 Pouteria glomerata
AGTGTTGAGCACAAACCTGGATTTGAAAAAAGAAGCTATTGCTTTTGCTTCAATTGTAGCAGACGAGATAATCAGACGCAGATCAGGTCTACGCCTTTGGACCTGGAATTCAGTAATTAGTTCAAAACGAATATATGGAAGATTTTCTTTTTCTTTTTTTTTTTGGCGGGTAAATATATGGAAGATTGACGATTAATTTAATAATACTTTCCCTATTTTTCAGTAAAAATGTCACGTCCCAATATTAATTGATGTAGAAGGATACCTTTTTCAGGAGACCCAATAAGATGTCTGTTGAAATAGACCGCTCATGAGCTTCATCAACCATTATGACACTGGATGAACATGATATAGTCATGGTGATATAAGCTAAAAAAAAAAAGGTAATACCGGAACAAATGTAGGGCCAAATTAAGTTATCTAAGACATCCACAAGAGAAACTGTCCAATATTCAAAAAGAAAAGAAAATCAAAAGTTCTTAAAGATGGCATTGGGAAAATAAAGGTTGGTATTAATGGCAGAGAATAAATATTCAAATGAAATTCTTAAATCTAGGGGAAATATTTATTTTATTTAAGACAAGATAACTTAAGGAGGTGGATAGTGAAATAATAATATTATTAGCGGAGACATTCCACTGTTTCTAGGGGTAGACAATGGCCCTAAATCACAAGCTTGACCAGCCCTATTTTTTCCAGGCTTGAAAAAAAATTTGAGCTTGTTTAACTACATGGGCCGGAATTAAGATTGTGAAGCTTGGCCCAAGCCGGCCCAGCCAATATGAATTAATTAAGAAGTATATGTTTTATAATATTTTAGGTATTTATATAATATTTTATTATATTTTCTTATAAAAATTATTTATTTTAGTATAAAACTACTTATATTTTATATTTTTTAAATTATTTGATCTAAAAATATTTTATCAGTAATTTTTTAGTTTTTTATGTGTGCAGAATTTAGTATTTATTTTACTTGTTTTGGCTATGTTGTTTTACACATACACTTCCCCCCGCCAGACCAAAATCTTGGATCCATCCCTACAAAGTGCCGACCATTTTTGTGCTCTATAGTATACTTACCAAAATAAAGAAAGAAAGAAAGGAAGAAAAAAAAAATTAAATCCTGGTGATCACTCCGATAAAAAAAAAAAACATATGATCAACAGCAAAACAGATTCTTTATAACTGTGTGTGCATATGTATATTTTGATAAATTCTTTGCCACTGCATATGACTCTATGAGTTCCCCCAAAAAATTTATATGATTCCGTAGGCCCAGCAATTCTGCAAAGTAACAGAGCGAGAGAGATTTACCTGTACTTGGTTAGGAGAGGGTCATCCATCATCTCCCTCAATAACACCCCATCAGTGAGAAATTTGATCCTAGTTAAATCCTGTGCTGCCAAAGGAATAGAACCCACAGCATTTATGACATGAAAGTTGAAGAGTTAATATAGAAGTAAAAATTCTCACTGTATTTGTAACATCTTCAAATCGAATTGTATAACCAACTTCCTCCCCAAGCTTGACACCCATCTCCTCAGCCACCCTTGAAGCCACTGCCTGTGCATCAGAACAAACATTAAGTTTCTAGAAAGCACAGCATAACAAGTTGGCTGTAAATCTCCCTCTCTCTCATGATGGTACACCACAAAACAATTATCACTGATAAACAAAACAATATTCTCAATATATAATGTGGCAGCGCATTTCTTCATCTCAGGTTATTAATTTGAGTGAAGGATTCTTACACACAGATAATCTCGTAAAGCACTCTTCTCATGACTGGTAAACCAAATTAAAAAAATAAAAAACAAAACAAAACAAATTGAACGTGATACAAAATTTCCATCCACACTTTGTGAAAAGAATACGTGGACATTACATCACTCCTGTTTTTCTCATCATCATTGGTAGATATAATAAATAGAAATGCCTGATGAACAATTAAATAGACAAAACTAAGACCATGATTCCCCAACTATTAGTTTCTCTAGCAGGTTAACCATGTCCTTGGCTATAACCAATAAAGGATTGTGTTGGTCAAATTTGAAGATTTTCTCTCAAGAATATGTTCATTGCCAAAATTTGAGTTAATCTCAATGTGGGAGGTGCAGGAAGTGGAGAGATTGGCAAGAATTTTGGGGTGCCAGATTCGGAAGCTACCTTCTACATATCATGGACTACCTCTGGGAGCAACATTCAAGGCCACCTAGATGTGGGACAGCATTGCTGATAAGTTTCAAAGAAAACTTCCAGGTTAGAAGTGTGGTTACCCGTTGAAAGGTGGGAGAGTCACCTTGATCAAAAGTGAGATATCTAACTTGCCTATTTATTACATATCCCTGTTAAAGATGCCAATGTCAGTTCAGAGAAGGTTGGAGAGGATCCAACAACAGTTCTTCTGGGGAGGAACCAAAACACAATCTCGTAAAGCGGGCATGATTAGTATACCACTAAAGGTTGCAGATTTGGAAATTAGGAAATTTAATTTGTTAAACGAGTACCTTTTGGGGAAGTGGTTATGGAGGTTTGCAAGCAAGAGAAACAATCTTCAAAGGCAACAACTAATTGCAGCAAAATACAGAATCAACAATGGAAACTGGTCTTAAGGGATCCTAGAACAGCTCATGGAACTTACGTATGGAAGGGAATCAGGGAAGTTTGGATAGAGTTTAAGAGGCACCTTTCTTTGCTGTGGACAATGGCAATTGCATCAATTTCCAGCATGATCCATGGTTGAGAGAGAAGTGTCAGAGAGAGCTACACCCTAACATTTATAAGTTAACCATTGACAAGGAAGGGATGATGGCAAACTTTTATCACCAACAGAACGCTGCTGGAGCTTGAAACACGGTGCTGAGAAGGAATATATTTAACTGGGAAGCTAATAGTCTTGTTGGACTAATCACCCTCATGCTTAGTGAAGATGGGGGAAGGAGAGGACAAGGTAAATTGGAGGGCTACCAAGTCTGCAGCATTCGAGATTAAATCCTACCACTAAGTGTTGGAAGGGGAGAGGGTGGGGAACTTCCCATGGAAGAACATCTTGCGATCAAGAGCTTGGTCGAAGGTGAGATTCTTCTTTTGTATCGAATGCACAACAAAACAATCACAATTGACAATCTCAATAAGACGGGGTCCTTACTGGAATACGAGTGTTATCTCTGCAAAAGAGAGGAGAAAACTATTAATCATTTGTTCATTGCCAGTGGGTGAAAGCGATCTGGGAGCTAGTCCTGACATGCTTTGAGGTCTTGTGGGTATTCCCTATGGGAGTTAGACAAGTTTTCCTAGTGGGGGGCAAAATCAGGAGAGCAAAAAGGAAGGCATGGAGAATGATTCCTACTTGCATTATGTGGGTCACCTGGGGGGAGAGAAATAGAAGGTGCTTTCAAAATATAGATACTCCTGTGTATAGAGTGAAGAAAGCTTTTTTGTTATTAATGTACAATTGGTTAGCCAAGGGAGAAGAGCCAGACTTAAACACCTTTTTATATTTTGTGGAGAGGAGGGTGTTTTGAGAATGTTTGGTTGTATTGCTTGTGCAACTAGGTAGCATCCCCAAGCTCTTTTTTAATATTATTCATCCAAAAAAAAAAAAAAACAAAGAAACCTATCTTTCAAATTACTTTTAGTGAAACCATAAAATGAACAAGGAAAATAATGATAGCAACACAGCTAGGCTAAGAAAATAACCTGGACAGCTAGTCGTCTTGGTTGAGTGCAAGCAATTACACGACCACCATCAGCCCAACCTGCTTCATTGAGGTACTGTAATTTCAGCAGACAACAAAAAAATTTTATCAGGATTTTTTTCCTAAACTAATCTCCAAAAATCCTAGTAATTATAGGACAAAATACAAGATGCCAAAAACAATTCTATATATATGTGCAAAGAAGCATGTCCACGCATACATCATCCAATTTTCTTCAGGTTTCCTTACACTTATTATTCTTTATTATAAACCCATTACATCAAATGAATCCAAACCCTCAAACGATTATTAGACTTTCAAATTCAACAGATATGCGCGGGCGCGCACACAAAAAAAATTGCAAATTATCCAGTGGTTTACAGATATTATGTCAAACACGACCAAATATCCAATTGCCAGATCATAATCAAAATCATCACTGAAAATTCTTCCATAATGTAATTTTGAAAGACAAAACATAAGCATTATATCAATTCATATACGAAAAAACATACAAATTACACATACACATCCCAAGAAAGGGGGGGAACCTGAGGAATTTGGGTGGTTTTGCCGCTTCCAGTTTCGCCAACGATAATGGCGGTGGCGTGAGTCTCCACCAGATACAGAATGGCCGTCCGGTACTTGAACACTGGGAGTCTCTGCCTCTGCTTCTCCATGCTAACATGGCCGTATCTGCGAACCCAGTATACAAATCCACAGCTTAACTCAGAGCTAAAAACACATAAACAAAAAAGCACAGATAGATTTGGAATGAATGCAAAGAGTACCCAGATGAAAAGGAGGAGGAGCGAGCGGCGGAGTAGAGAAAAATGGTGCCTTCTTCGTCATCGAGAAGCGGAGGCCTCTCCGAGCCTGGTTTCCAGAATTGAGCCATTTGTTTTGATTATTCTCAGCTCTACAACTTGCAGATGTTTGTGTTTGGTCGGTGTAGCAGCCGAGACCGGAACCGAGAAACCGCAAACAGCGTACAGGGTCCAAAAATGGCAAACCCGAAGAGCCCTGCGAGAATTGAGAATTGACCTTTGAGAGCTTGATTGACCGCCTAATACCGGATAGGGTATAGGAATTGCATTTTGACCCGAAATAGAGCTGACCCATGTCAAACCCAATCGTTTGGTAACCTTAGCTAATTTTTTTTTTTTTTTTCAGTGCTTATTCAAATCAGCTTACATAAATATTAAATATTAATAATTTTATTTAAAGTGAATTACAAATAAAAATAATTATAATTATTTATTCTTATAATTTTTATTTAAATTTATACATTTTAACATTGAGTGAATTATAAAGAAATTTGTTCTAATGGTACTGACTTTAATATTTTTATACAATGAACTTGTTTAGTAATTAACTGTACAACAGAATTTAAGGAAATTTTTTTTTTTGAATTTTATATATGTTTTTGTATGATAATTATTACTTAGTATTTATAATTTATTTTTTTCCATAAAAGGTGAAGAAGTTAAACTACTTATACAAGATGTAGCATAAAAAAGATCAATAAAAACTCAAGTTATTTATAGTACTTTTTAAGAAACTATTCTTAAATTATATTTTCAAAAAATAAACAAAAAATTAGTTGTGAAATGAAAATAAACTCACCATTGAAATAAATAAATCAATCAATCAAATTCGAACACACTAAAAACTTTCAATAGTATTTCCAAATAAACCTTTACTCACCTCATTTATAGCCTTACCCATAGCTTGAAACTTGGCCAAGTAATTAAGCCCCATCTATTAGTTCCTTGGGTTATAATCGACCAATTTTCAATATACTAATTTATGAATTAAAATTAATACATTTTTGCTGTAGCAATGGAACCTCGTATAAGTATCTAGACATTAAACCAAAATTAAGAAATTGAGAAACTATTTTGTAAGAGGCTTACACGATATTGACACATCACAAATTAGCGGATTTTGAGTAAGCTTGCAATTTCTCTTGCCAAAGCCCAAGTATCAACGTTTCAGCCTCAGAAACATCGGACGAAAGCTCCAATTTTGCAAATAAGATAAATCAGAAAAGGAGTAGTCAAGCTATTTGTTCAATAACAATTGGCTAAATTGAACACGTATTTTGAATTAAAAGCAAGTAGAACTAAACAATCTTGAGTGAGTATTATTGGTCCATAATCCAAACTCTGATCTGCTGACTCTTACCAAAATTTGTTTACAGTAGAGAATAAAAATAAATACATGTGGTAATACATTCCATGATCAGTGCCGTTCTCTTGATTAACAACTTGAAGAACAAATCCTAATCCTTTCTTGCTTTTACCGGAAGCCCCTTCCTCTCCAACGTCCCCCCCAGCCCCGGCCTCTACCCCTTGCACCGCCTCTTCCTCCATATGATAGGCCTTCGAATGCCCTGTTAACAAGCTGGTTCTGCAAGCCACCAGCTCCACGACCCTTTTTTGATGCATTACTGTTGGAACCATTAACAGCACTTGCAGGACGTTTTCCTCTGCAGAAGAACAATAATAGTAACAGTAAAACAGAAGAAAAGGAATAAGAGTGATGTCAAATAAAAATTAAGTTAAAAAAAAAAGAGTGGACACCAATTCCCAACAAGCAAGCTCCAGTAAATTATAAATGTCACCCAAGCTTGCTTAAGAAAGAAAATAATAAGGGTGTTTTTTGTTCTCTTCTCTCTCTATTTTGTTCTTTTTTTTTTTTTTTTGGTGGGCACGCAAGTTATAAATGTCACCCAAACTTGCATAAGAAAGAAAATGATAAGGGTGTTTTTTGTTCTCCTCTCTCTATTTTTTTTTTTTGTGTGGGCCCCCGCCCCGGAGGGTGGGTCGGAAGGCGGTTGTGTGTTTGTTTATATGAGAAAAGGTGGTTTTCAGAATTACCCAGCTGCAGTCGTGGTTGAAGGAGCCGGTGCTTTCACTGCTTCTTTCCAGGAAAGGTTGATTCTCTTATCACCAATGAATGACGGTGATTTTGCATGCAACGGCTGAGTTATCAAACATTGTAGGAGAAAACACTTACAATTACTTGACCATGTATTTTCAAGTCAATGCACATACATATTTTCTATGTAAATGTATAATTTTCAGACCTGCGTCATTGCCAAAATGTTGTTGCAGGTTCGCAATCCAGTGGTGGTATTTTGCTTTTGAGCTTTCTACACATTGTACAGATCATATTTGTCAGTTAAGTGTTATGCCAAGAATTTGACACAGATTAAACAAGCTCTCCGAGATAAAACTCACAATGCTAGCCTTCGCTTCATCAGATTTTGCAGTAGCCATTGTTTTGTTGTGCTCGGCAATACCCTGAGTCAATTTCTTGATAGTAGCCCTAGCTAGCTCCTCAACGCTGCTTAACCTGTCTCACAACCAATAATAAATATAAACTAAATTCACCCAGATCCAAATCTAAACTAAAATTGGAAAATGGTTGCAACAATAAATGAAATGTATTAAAAGGGAAAGAAAGAGGAGGGTGGGGATGATAAGATCCCAGAAGACTCATTAGGAATAAAGAACTTTAAAAACAATGTCAAAAACTGGATGATACAAGTGAATTTGTGGCCGCTTGCTGTAAAAGTTGGTCAGAAATGCATTTTCTCGCGAATAATAAAACAACATTGAACATACTGTCTATTAGGTCTCACAACCCATTGAACCATAACTCCTTGCAGTGGCTAGTAGAGATGGTAACTGTGTAGATATGGATCAGGATCCTGACGCCGACTGACTGTAGAACACCCAACAAGGTAGACACAGTTCCACTTGGACAGAATGATACTAATTTAATTTTCCCTTCCCTCTCCCATTAAAAACAGCAAAGCATCGAAAATAAAAATGAAAGAACGATGTCAAATAACTTGTGTTATGCATTAAAGGAATCATTAGAGAGACATCCAACAGAACCAAAGATGAGTCTTCAATCATTCAGAGTCAATAAATCATGACGATTGATGATGGTTAAGCACAGGTTCCCCCACAGTTTGCACAGTTTGCAATGACACCTTGCCACCAATAGATATTAAGAAACCCATAACTCAATCTAATGAATCTAATTGAGATAGGCAAGCCTGTCAACACCAGCTAGAAACAGTGCAGGCAGCAAAGGAATTGACACCACGACCAACTCCAATCCCTTTAACTATTCAATCAGGCAGCCGAGAGTAGAAGTTATTGCATTGAAGCAGGTCTTGGCAACATACTGAAACTGATACCAAATAAACCCGAAATTGCGCTTGTGTTTTCTTCCAAACTCATGCCTTAGTTTAATAGTCAACTGAAACTTTCTAAATTTGTGTTATTATCCTTTTACTAAACCCCATCTCCACATCACCAAAACGATATAACTAAAGCCGTGAAGAATTTTTGAACAAATTACAAGCCTCGCTCATACAATCAGACAGATAAGTCATTATTCTCCTTCAAATCATAGTCAGATATCTCAAAGAAAAGATATGCTATAGCAGCAGATATACATCAATAGTGAAGGAAAAAAACAGTGCAAGTTCCACCAACAATAGATGCCAAGCTGGGGTAAGGGACAAGAGATCCGGAAAAGGGAAGCAGGAAGAAGTGTAGCATGAATAGACAAATTTTAGAAACCAAAAAGATGCCACAAAGAGAAAGGACTGCTGCTGCTGGATAACATTGATCAAGAAGAGAATATCATACTTCAATTAGCATAATGGGCCCGAGAGGCACAAGATAGGACCCAGTCAACTAACCAACCCAAAGTAGTCCAAATAAATACAAAAGCTTTGCTTAGTTGAGGATACTGGCAATAACCAGTTGACAGTTTGGCATCAATAACATTTGGACAAAACTCAGTGCCAATATCTATAACTGCGGACAGCATGCAGTTATTGAAGCACAAGGTCACCATGCTGAATCACTAATAAGTCAATATACTTGACATAGAACTTGAAGGATGACCATGATAGTTACCCCACAAATTAAATAAAAATACTTTCTGGGTTCCCCCTCCCCGAGAGTTTTCCCTCTGGAGCATCACACCATGGCATTGCTTCCTCTCAAATTCGACTAACATTTTTTCCTTTTGGCACAAGAGAAGCCCAAAATATATAAACCTTGAAACTGCTCTACCATCCTAGTAGGATCCACCTTAAACATGTGCCTTATTTCCAAGAACATGTGTTTACAAGGACAGCTGACTGATAGATCCAGCTCCCCGTCTCAAACAAAATTTATCTGGATTGAAACCAAGGAAGCACTTCTACAGACTGCAATGATACATTTAAGTGGATTGAAGTATATGGTGTCCACTATTTATATGCGTTGAAGAAGATAGTACCATAAGCATCAAAAGATACCACTCGTTCCCTCCAGTTGTACCTGAAATTCTGAACCGAGCACACCAGTCGAAGAACATTCTTTGACAAGCACGAATATAGAAAACCAGTCCAGAGAAATACAAATAACTATGAAATAACCAGTTGCAAACATTACAAGCAATAGAGACCAAGCCATGCAAGGCATTACAAGTACTACACATATGCCACATGTCCCAAGCACTTCTTGCAGAATGAAATAAAAACTGACTTGTTAAATGTCTGCCACAAATGCATTTCTTATTTGATAAGACAAATATAATTACGAGTCTGAGATGAGGAACAAGTGGGTGGTCTATGTTTCTCAAACAATATACAATTCTCAGTTTTTCACAATTTAAAATTACGTACAGATGGGTATCTACTTAAAAAAAAAATGCATGGATTGCAAGGAACAAAATATTGTTTCTTTTCCAAAAAAAACTATCAAGAAGTTGCTATTTCCTAAGAAACCAAAGCAAAACACTAGCAGAATAATAATTTTAATGTTTTATTATTATTATTATTATTATAATAATACAAGGTGTATCCCAACCGAATCTTGACCCAACCACTAAAAATAATAATTTTAAAGTTTCTAAAGAAACATGGTAAAAAAAACACCAAAATAAAACGTAATATACTAAAACCATATGTTGTTTAAATTAATATATCATTACACATTTACACATTTAGATAAATTTCAATTTATGATTCTAAATATTTCAATATATTTTCATATTTGTGCCACTTTCAAAATGTTCCAAAAACATTCTGAAACTGCCAAAATGTTTCCGTGCAAACCGAAACACCTACCTAAACAAAACTTTGATCCTTGATGAATGGGGACCATTGACTTTGGTGCCCTATTTCCAAAATTAACAGCTGTTCCTACATGACTGGAAGAAGACTAGGGAAAGTGCTTTGTCTCTCCTAAGGGAAGCAAAGAATCTATGCTACTCAAACATGGAATTTCTTATGTTAACAACTGATTCACATTTTGACTTAATAAAGTGGCAGATCAAGATATCACAGAACAATGAATGTGATTATCTAGAAGCATGTTTCAGACGAAACAGTTCAAATCAAAGAGTTCATTAGACCAATTATAAGGGTGGGCCCAGTGAATGAGGCTTCGCTTATGCAGAATCCGGAGAGATAAATGTATGCAATCTTACCCTCGATTACTAGAGAGACTTTCGAGTTCCGTGTCGTCATTGTCCGGCCTTTTTTTTTTTATTTTGGTGGGGAAGAAGGTCTAAGGACTGGGTTGCCTAGGTAATAAAACTCAATACTTATTAAGAGTGTATTAGCGAGTCTTCCAACTTATTATTTCTCTCTTTATCCTGCTCCTATGTCAGTTATTAATGA
>JAVXUM010000030.1:26393293-26405829 GCA_035590655.1 Pouteria glomerata
ATTGTATACTTGTTACTGCACGTAATGTTGTGATTTTAAGAGCTGGACAATAGAAAGAGCAGCATGCACATCATATTATGTCTCTTACTATCCACTTTGTCAGTCTGAACAAAAGGTGTACCTTTAAGAGCTGAACAACAGAGGGAAGAATCTGGCGTGAATCCTGTGGCATTGTGTAAGGTGAACTTTCTGCAAGGTTCTTGAGCAAGTCTACTTTGCGTTCTTCAGGAAGCTAAATTGTTAAAAAGAAAAAATGATTAGTACATGCTCCCAAATCCATCTTCAAAACAAAATTACCGTTGGCTGTCCTCCCTAGAGAACAGAGGACTCCCTTAAGTCAGGAGATAATAATCTGAATTTGGGAGAATGTTAAGTCAATGGTAAAAGGAGAATCCTATTCCCTATAACTCTCATATGCTTACAAATGGACAGGGAACATCAATAACTTCTCAAAATCCCACAGTTTGTGAACTTTAGTCATTTAAACTCTCAGTAGCTTTTCCATTATATACTCAATTTTCATATGATTTTTCAATATATATCTGAGTTGTCACTGAACAAATTTAGTTATACATCTCCAATGTGTGCGTAACCATATTTGTGAACAAATATATACTGTATAATTTCCAAGTCCTGCTTCAAAAAATGCAGGACACTGATGTGATCGGCCAAAGCTCCAACTATCAACTAAGCAATGGGCCCACCACCATACAGACAAATTAACAAAATATTCAAGAAGCCAACTTAGTCCCCTCATGAATCTAATCTCCATTCCAGACATAATAAAACAAAATTTGATGGAGCTCCATCCCTTATTCTAGATACAAACAGATCCCAGATTGCCATATTCAACTGAAAATTTTGGAAATAAATAATGAAATTTTGTGCTAGAAATTTGTAGCACAAAATTGAGGTAAAATCTGTTGGCAGCGCCCCATAGTAGAGCCTCTGGTCTCTATGGTAGGATAAGCAAACGAATCATATCAAGCACTTTAAAGTAAAACATGAGAACTAAGTATAATACAAAAAATACACATACTAAAAAAAGTGAGCAACTTAATCACATGCCATTAAAGGACATGAAGTTGTGATGTTACCTTATCAAAAACTGGTAAAATGTGCTTGTTCAAATAGTTGAGAAACTTGCTATTCGATGCACCCCTCTGTTTGCAAAGAAGGTTTCAGTCTAATAGAAAAATCTACAGTGAATCTGAATGACGAGAGCAATAATAACACAAATCCCACCATAAAAAAAGGAAGAGCCATGAAGAGGCATGATATCAGTCTATCAATATGGTCGCCATCCGAAACCTTCAATTTGAGAGCCATTCCAATGACAAATTAGTAACATACAAACCACAATATCATGAGGCAATAAAATTCAGCCAGAACACACTAAAGTCTCAAAGTCAAGAATAGTTTGGACAGGAAAGACACGATGCACCATTTTCTATTATTTCGTTTCACCCATTGGTAGATAATAAAAAATAATATAAATCACTAACCGAACTCTCAAACTTTACCAAACAAGTTACCACAGTGTCAAGTCCAAATCAAAAATGAAATAAATAATTTCCTGAAGAATTAATACAACAATGCAACTACTCACATTAAACTGTGCATCTAGATCAGCTTGCCCTTCAATAATTTCAATTAGTTCTTGCACACGCTCTGGTGGGACTTTCTCTCCAAAGATGCCCAAACTTTTTAAGAAATCCATAAACATTTTAAATTCTGCTCCAGTCACATCTTGCAAACTCTGCAATGGCAGTCAATGAAAGTGTCTAGCATCTTCTAGTAGAGCATTGAAGTAAAATCTAAGACAACTATTTGATATGCAATAACATCGAAGTACGAGATAGATAGAATAGAAAACAGGTTACAAACACAATTGATATAGAAAAAGAAATCAAATCTCACTTTTTTTATCAAGTCAGTTATATGTCTCTCCATTTGCTCCTGAGGCTTCAAGAGCTCAGCCTTAAGAGGAAAAACCTGCATTCAAATGGGTTAGTACAAAACTCATCAATATGGCTTAGAAAGAATTCATGAAATCAGCATGATCCATGAGTTGATGTCACCTTATCTCTAATAAAGCATAGAGTCCTCTCCCGAAGATTTTCATCCGTGCTTGGTTCATCAACACTCTCAATGTGCTTAAATAAGGCCGTCAGAGAAGCTGCAAAAACAAAGCTATTATTGTCTTTCTGATAGATAAAAGATAAAATTTGAGTTATGACAAGGAGAGAATCATTGAAAAGGGAGAGAATAAGGATGGGGGAAAAGGTTTAACTAAATTGAAAAGAAACAAAAACAGCTGTTCGACACTTTTTAAGGAGTGTCCTACGAGTGTCGGTGTTCAACGCCTGTCCGACATGGCCAGGAACACAACACCTTCTTAGAAATCTCTGTGCTTCTTAGATTAAAACCTTAGCATTACAGATCTATGATTGACTCATACAAAAACGGAATCATTTTCTACAAAAATTATCATAAAAAGCAAGCCAAGATTTTTTTACTTTTTCTAAAAGCTAAAAACTTGCCAAGATAATTTCCACTAAGTTGAAGAAGCATAATAATCACCTTTCACATCCTGCCTCAGTAAAGACAGAAGGGCTTTATGCACTGCATCACGCTCCACATTTTCCTCTATAAGATCAAGAAAACTCCAAAATTAATCTGTAGCATAGTACAGTATGCAAGACTGTCCAGCCGCAAGATAACTAACTAAATTTACCAGCCGTAAGTAGTTGTGCAAGAATGTCCACAATTTTAGAAAGATGCTCAGGTGTATCCTTGCAAAAAAGAGGAAGTCCACGAATTGCCTGCACCCTAATCTGTAAGATGAAAAACAAAAAGTCAAGGCTTGAATCAAGACTGGTATATCAAAAATCAAAAATAACATATAACAGGATTCAATGTCTATAGCATTGTAACACAGAGAATAAACTGATTTAGTAATTTCTATTGATCAATCAACACCAGTAGTACAAATAATTTCTGAAATTGTCACTTACCACTGATTTAGTAATTTTCTATTGATTAATCAACACCAATAGTACAAATAATTTCTAAATTTGATGCTTACTCGTAGTAAGAATTTCTCCCTCAGCACACATTAGCATCTGCTTTTGCTAAAGTACGCCACACCAGATGCAAAAGAGAGTTTTGAGGAAAACAATCATATGTGGCTCAATGACTTTCAACTTCATTAGGGATTGTGATGATGAAACCCAGGTTTTCAAGAGGGGAAATGTTTAACAATGGTCAATTATTCTCTTCAAGGAAGAACGACGACGGACACAAACAATGTGCAGCAAAGTAGAGTTGTGAGCTGGAGGGATCAAGCAGCTAAGGAGATTAAAAGGGGGAAGCAATGTTTTGTTGTGCTCTTGACTTTGGCTAAGAGACAAGTGGGTGTTAGAACCGAAGCTCTTCCTTCCGCAGGAGCATAGATAGGTGCCCACATGCTTGTTAGTATAACTCATCAGATATAGCCAAATCGCAAGTCTGCTCAGCTAATCAATTCGGTCATCCAATCGTGCCTAATTGAATTGCTTAAATTTTTCAACTTTGCCAGAAATATTTTTTGAATTGATTTTTCTCAACAAGCAGGTCAAATGAAGCACTTGACAAACTAAAAAACAGCTTTATCACCAACTCGAAAAAACCAAAAAAAAAAAAAAAAAAACACAAAATTAAGAAAATAAAAATTATATTTTTATGTACTCCTATAAAACCACATACCCCAAGCTCCTCTGCCTCGCACAAATCGAGATGAGAATCGACCGCCAAGTCTGAGAGTTCAGGGAAGAACTTGAAGAACCTGGGAATAAGCTGGGCAGCTAACTGCCTTGCCTTGATGCTTTTGCTTTCGGCCGCCTTAATGATACTCTTATAATCCTCCACTTGCTGAAACAATTCACTTTTCAGATCACCCAATAGCCAACCACGAAAAATTGAAGTTCACCCCCAAAACCCTAGAAACTGAAATTCACAAACAAATCGAAAAGAATGAGACAAATATCATTCATAGTTGGAGACTTAAAGAACCTGTGACTTGTCTTTGGCCTCGTTGAGTCGCTCGCCATACTCGTAGAGCTGCTCGATGTCTTTGGCATCATCGGAAACTTCAGTCATGGCGAATTGTCGCTACGTTTTTCAGTAATTCGAAGCAATGACTGCGCGTATGGCTGTATATATATATATATGTTTATGTGTGTGAATCGAGAGTTACAGAGAGGGATTTGAATGCGTGGAAGAATGGAGCCTGACTGCGGGACGAGGGTTTGAGTCTGAAATAGACGGGCCGAGGACGAGAAAATGTCCAATCCTTCTATTTCCCTTTTTAACGTTGCAGCAGGGCGTGTTTGGGACAACAGTTTTCTTGGCATTGATTTTTCAATTATTTTTTTAGGACGTGATCGGTAAATGACCAAAAATTTGAGGTAAAATATTACATAATTAATTGTTATTTTGATAATAATTATTAAAATAATAAATTTATAATATTTATATTTGAAATAAAAAACTACTATTACTTAATAATAATTATATTATATTTAAAATGTCAAAAATTTTAAATGAGTAAAAGTTAATTGTATTTGAGATAAGAGTATGTAAAGAAGTAAAAATTATTTGCATTTGAGATGAGGATAAACTAACTAAGGGTAAAAGTTAATATTTAATTTTAATAAAATATTATAATAAAATCAATCATCATAATTATTGTTATTTTAATAATAATTAATTTTAATAAAAATATATATTAAAATATATACTTTTAAAAAAAATATTAACTATAAAAAAATAATTTTAATATAGATTAATATTTTAATAGTAATTAATTTTAATACTAAATTATTATTTATTAAAAATTATTTTTATTTTGATAAAATAATTTAATAAAATAAATAATTTTAATTTATTTAAATAAATTATTGATTTTAATAAATAATTAATTTTAGTTTGATTAAATAAATTTTTATTTCATAATATATATTATAATTATTTATAAAAGAACGTTGTTTACGAATTTATACAGAAGTAATGAAATATTTTATAGGTGTAATAAAAAAATGATAAAATTTTTCTATTATCCCCGTTATCCACCACCCCAGATAAACTCTAAAATAATTGTTACCCCTATCATCCAAATTGAAGTAATGAAGGGTAAATTTGATTAGGTAATTGTTACTTTCTGTTACTCCTAAAATAAACATCTATGGGGAAAATTTTTTTTTTTTTTTTTTTATGATAGGGTAAAGGTTAGTAGGGCAAGTTTTACCCTCCATTATATGTGTTTTGATGAGAGGGTAACAATTACTGTAAGGATAACCATTACCCTTATTTTTACTCAAGAGGAGATAATAATGGATGATAATAGGAATTTTTTATCACTTTCGCATTACTTCCGTAAAACATATATTTACACCTTTTAACAATTAACTTTTACTCTTTTAAAATTTTTAACATTTCAAACATAGGTACTGTTTCGTTTGCCAAAAAATAAAAAAAAAAATATTTCTGAAAATTTCTAAAACTTATTTTGTTACAAGAATTACGAACTTACAATTTATCTCATTTTATCTTATTTTATCTCACTTTTTTATCACTCCAAACACACCCATAATATACTTATTACTAGATAATATTTATTCTTTCATTTCAAATATAAGTATCACAAACTTATTATTTCAGTAATCGTTACCAGAATAACGATTACCCCATAATATTTTATCAAAAAAATTTTCACCCCAAACTAAAATATCTTCTCAGGATAAAAATAAATAAACCCTTCGATAAGTCAAAATATAAAAACAAACTACTTGAATAAAAGATATTTTATCAAAATAATATGATAAATTCTATTTTATATTTTTATACGTTATCTAATATTTAATTTATTGCCAAAAAAATAAATTGTTTTTAATAATTTATTATTTTCTTTGCACTTTCCACTCCAACCAAAATAATAAAGCAAATTTGACCTATTTATTATTTTACTCTCAATTTTTCCTCTACAAACTTAACTTCTGAGGAAGCGTTTGATTAGATGTAAAAAATTTGGGATAAAAAATTGTTGAGTTAATTATTGCCTTAATAATAATTAATGGGGTAATAAATTTATAATATTTATGTTGAGATATTAATTGGTAATAATTATATTAAATTTAAAATATTAAAAATTTTGAAATAGTAAAAATTATATAAAAATTTGATGAAATCGGACCAACAGAAGCATTTTAATTTGTTCATATTTTATCCTTCCTTTTCTCCTTCTTGAATTTAGGATCCAATTGAGCATAATCTAAACTCAAATTTAATTTTAATTTAACTATAAAATATGAAAGGAAACAAATAAATATTACTGAAATATTTATTTTTTCACTTACCAAAAAAATAATTTTTGTATAAATTTTAGTCCCCCTTTCATATTAAACACTAATGTTTGACAAATTTTAAACCCAAACACAGCGATACAATGGTTATAAGTAAAACTGTTTTCCATTAATAGTAACATTGAAAGCCATCGAAACTGTCCCTTTTTTTTTTTTTTTTTTTTTAAGGAGTTCTGTAAATACAAATAACCAAAAAAAGTTAACTGTTTTAAATTTTGCATAAAAAATTTTTCAAGAGCTTTAAAAAACAAAATTTAAAATATTTTCACAAAAAAAAAAAAAAAGATACTATTTCAAAAACTACCTACTAATAATATGTTTGAAATGATAAAAAATAAGATAAAATGAAATAAGTTATAAATTCATAATTCGTACAGTGAAATAAGTCTTAGAAATTTTTTAAAATTTTTAGAGTTTTTTTTTTATTTTTTAACAAATCAAACAATATCTAAATAAGTAATAAGAATGTTGGTGTGGTGATTATGGTCTCATTTGGAACTCAAACAGAGAAGAATTTTTAATAATTTTTTATTCTTTTACCAAACAATCAAAAGTTTTAAAATACTCCTGAAAAATTTTTTAACTTTTTACCAAAATCAAAATGTTTTAAAAATTACTAAAAATTTCAAATCTTTACTAAATGCATAAAAAGTTGCTTACCAACTTCTGTCTAAAAAGTTATTAAAAATTTTGTTTCCAAACGAGCCCTAAATATCTTTAATTCTTTCTTTCTAACAAAAACTTTTAAGAAATGAGTTATACAAAGATTCTGTTTGATTTGCTTTGCTGACAACGTTTGAAAATTTTTTAGAACTTCTAAAAGTTATTTATTTTTTATCTTACTATACGAATTAAGAACTCACAACTTATCTTATTTTATCACTCAAAACACACCTAAAATATGTAACAAATAATATCAGAACATACAAAAACGGATACATTATACCTCTCATTCACTGCGTCGCAGATAATAAAATCGACCTACAGTGTTCATACGGAGCCATAGCGCAAAATTTTCCTAATATAGACTACATATGATCTATGCCGATAGTATAAGACACTAATATGGTACTTACATTATACACATTGATTTCCTCTCAACTAGGTTTAGGAATAAGTTTTCTTAAAATATACAAGGACTAGGTTTTAAAAAGGAGTTCTCTTAAAACTGATAGTGCCCAAAATGAACTTGATAAAATACATAATACTAGTAGTCTACCAGAAATGGTAGTAGCCTGAGCCTCAGAGTCAATTTTAAAAAATGTGGCAAACAATCCAAGTTTATGAGCACTCGAAAAGAACTCGATTAAATACATAGCACTAGTCTAATATAAATGATAAATGGTAGCCTTACAACCAATTTTCAAAATTGTGGAAAATAAATTCACGTAAAAAAACCACTCTGCTTGGGAAGAAACAAGCGGAAAACTGAGTACTTCCACAGTACATAAATAGCCTACGAAGAAGAGAATCAATCTTCACTTGTATATTTATACAAAGTGAAGAAGATCAATAATATAGATATTGATTCTCCTTTATTGCAGATTAAAGGTTTCTTGCTCGGAAAAAACTACATGATGGGCATTTCTAATGCTTGTAAAACATCCTTGAACTCAAATTCGCGTGCTTCTCTATTGAATCGTTCTACGAGCTTGTACCTTACATCATTCAAGTAGAATGATTGCATGGTCTCCAAGAGCCATTTCGCCTCTGAGTCACTGAGCTTGCTTGCGAACACAACATCACCCCGAATAAGCACCAAATCCTTGCTCTCTGCAAATTCTGTGTAATGAGAAACAGTGAAATAGGGAGCAGCTTGGGTTCCCCTTGCTTTGTAATCTTCAAGACCAGTGAAAAGCATATGTGGCATCTGCACTGCAGTGGGGACGAATGAATATTAACATAAACAAAGATTGTGTTGTTCAATAAAGAGTGTTCATTTAAAAGGTGTGTGATTGTGTGAGGATACATGAGAGAGAGAGAGAGATATTTTGACAAGGACAGCAGTAGTTATTATATGAGATTCAGTTTAGTTTCATTCAGTTATGGTGTTTTGAGATTGTCTGTTAGTTTGCACGAGGGGAGTGTTAGTCTTCTTCCCCTTGGTTATTTATGCAGAAGAATAAACGTGGTTGATTATTGTTACCTGAATATTGAACAATGAAATTGAATAGCTTGAAATTGAATATTAAAATAAACTAGTTTATTTATTTTTTTAACCATTTTTCTCATTTTCTTGCTGTTTCTCTTCTTCCTCTGCTGCTGCACATATTCTACTTCTGTTTCGCACTAAGAAGCATGGATACGATTATGGGATAGAACATGATCTATACTGGTGGGAGAGTATTTCATTGCTGGAGGGCAAATTCAACAACAAAGAAAAAGGAGAAGTTAGGCGAGGGTCCTCCGCCTTTTGATGTGATGCTAACAGCAGAAGAGGAGCTATCAAGCCTTGAAAAGCTTAAGATTTTAGTGCATAAAATGTGATAGTTTCTATATAGGTTAGGATCACATAAGTCGTTAAACCCTCATTTATTAGATTCTAGACTTTGTAGAAACCACTAAGTTCCAGTTGCTATATAGGATTTTGATGTCAGATGGCTCAGTACTTTCTGTTAATATCGCGTTTACTTAACAAAAGAAAATCGATATAACACTGTGTTGGTAACTCCTATGCATTCCTGAAAACCCCAATAATAGTTTTTTTTTTTTTTGTCTTTTTCTGATAAATACCCCAATGATAAGGTTTCACTTTCTAACACAGTGGTTTATGTTTCATGTTGCATCTAAGTTTGTATTGTTATAAAGGAGTGAAATAATCACTGATCCAAGGGCTAAGAACTTATGACTAATCAAAAGTAAAAAAGGGTAAAAACTCATGGAGTCTCAGGATGTTCTAAATAGGAAAAAGGCGAAAAGTTTTCCCACACAAATTAACTTCCAACAATTATGAGATGTTTAACCCAATAGTCATACCTTGCGCAAACATTGTTGTATAACCGCTTCCTCTCCACAAGGGAACGACAAAGTCTCGGCTACAAGAATAGTAGGAATTAAAACAATAACAAAATGAGGAAGGAAGACATATCTACAAAGAAACATCATGTGATGCATACCAATTTACCGCTCTTTGCTCCAACAGGTAATACAATTTTGCTTTCATGGCAGTACCAATGTGACCTCTTCCCAAGTGATACTGGTGTGACAAATCCCACCAAAAAGAAAAAATGAATAAAAACCATCAAAACACAAGTTAAAACCCTATGTCATATATTTAAATGGCACCACTTCCACACAGAGCCAATTTCTTTTTTTTCTTTGATAAGTAATAAGAAACTTGTAGTCACTCACAAAGCAAGTTTGATCCAGATACACTTGACTGTGGCAAAAATACCATGCATGTGCAATAACGGAAAGTGGAGCACTTATACTTCATCTGATAATCAACTCAGAGTCTAGACTACAAAATTTTAAGGAAAGTCTTTCCAAATGATAGCAAAAAAGAACCCGTGCAATGACAGATATGATAAGCAAGAACTAACACTCAAGCTCATTTTAAATATAGATTAAGCAGCTAAAAATTTTCAAATGGCTTAGAGAGATCAAAAGAACATAAGTGATAGGTGTATTTGAAGTAGCTTCACCATTTCAAAAATAAAATAGTGCATTAGCTTGAGAAAGTTTCACTTTGTCAACTCTTTTCTTTTCTAAGCAAAGCTGCCAGAAGAAGATGCAAATCTGTAGACCACATGAAGATATCAGACTAAATTTAAATGCCATATTTCTATTAAAATAACACTAAATTTAAATGACAAACAGTTCTTAAAGAACATAAAACATTTGCCTCTTTATTCTCTTTCCATGAGAAGTGAAGGAAACCAAGCTTCTTGTTACTTTATGGTTTAATCTAAATTTAGGATGGAGGTGAAGGAAATATTCTAAGATCAGAGCTATTCTGCAATTGTCTTGCTTCAAGATAACAAAAAATATGGTTTAGAGAGTAAATAAATGAATAGGGAAAGTAGATTTCTTTAATTATCCAAAAAAAAAAAAAGGAAGGTAGATTTCTATTATTGTTTACTATAAGGGAATTACATCCAATGTATGTGCAAGTTATATTCGTAATTGTATAGAAAATGGGTAAGATTATGGACAGAATACAGGAACTCTTAAAATTACATAAACAATCCAATAGTGAATAAGTTATAAAACTATTTTAAGTATAAAAAATAGTAAGTTTGGTGGAAAATTTTGGAAGACAAAACTTAACATGGCCTCAAAGAGGGAGACACTGATCCAGAGTTCTCCCGTAATAATATAGCATAGATATTAGTATGCTGTTGCAGTAAACGCTTCTGATCTTTTGATGCACCTATGACTCATGAAGCAAATGGAATCTACACAAACACAGGCACTATGGAAAGTTCATTCTGCAAATCATAAGTAAAACATAATTTAACTTGTACAAGTCAAATTAGATCAGAAGCAAAGTTGCGAGAAATTACATCATCCCAAATGGCAGCGAGGTCCTCAGCTGATCTATCCTTTGCCCTCTCAACGTCAATGATCGAGTCCAATGGCTTAGGTTCCAATGGTTTGAAACCAGAGGCAAATCTCAATGTTCTACAGAAACCAAGTGAACCCCATTTCAACCAATCACCTGGAATAGAATGTTTATGCATCTTCTGGAGTTCTTCTTGCCTAGAAAAGGTACTGAAATGCTGTTTTGGGAGGAGAGAAGAATGTGAAGCAGTTCCAAATAGAGCTTCCACATAGGACAGCACCTTCCTTGTTGACACTTTTGTTGACAAACGCTGCATTCTATATAATCTACAAATAACCTGTGTAAGAACAATCTGAGTCCCCTAAACCAAACCCATTACGGAACAGAATACAAGGCCAATTTTGTGCCTAGTACTGGGGTGATTCTAATGAACCTGATCAGCTAGAAATTAAGCTTAATGGTCAATTCGTGATCAAGTTTCTGTGAAGAATTTTATCAAACATCTCGAAAGCATACGACCTGCTATCAACGCTTGTAAATACAAACAGAGAACAATAACAACTCAAATCCATTTGCAAAGGGGTCCCGTTGGACTTCCCATGAAAACTAAATTCATTCATTTGTCTCATAAAATAAAAGCTTACATTCGCATGCATAAAGTATATATATCTACAGTTTCATTCGTAAGTAATCCTTCTATCTGACCTGATATTGCGGACAATGTTGGAAGTAGGAAAGCAGAGGATTGAGTCTGAATAAGCTAAGAAGAAAACATAGATGTCGATGGCCGAGCAGAGACGCCGGGCCGTCGGTTGCAGAGACGGGGGGGTGAGAGAGGACGACAAAAACCGGAGAACGTAAAAATGGATTTGTTTGGGGTGTATAAAATAAAAAGTTAATGTTTTGGGATTTATGTAATAAGTAAAAAATTTTAATTATATAATCTTAATTTTTGTGCAGTGAATAAAAAATTTAAATTTTATAATTTATAATTTTGTGTTTGTAGAAATTTATAAAATTTTGTAGAGGCTTATAAAATTTTATATTATTTTTTTTTTTTTTTTGGTTGAACCCAAACGTGACCTATATCAAATCTGGGCCAACCAAGACTGGGGGGCTTTAAGTAAATATTTACTTAATAATAAGCCCGACCCAAAAATAATCCAGGTCTATCGTTTCATCTAAGCCCATCTCATAGTTAAAATATTCAAAACATTTTTCAACTTAAGTTTTAATCCTCTAGTTATTACTAGTTTGATTTACAGTTTGAGTTTCACCTGGCCATTAATTTTGGAGTTTCAAAAATTAATTAAGGTGAGCACAAATTAACCCAGACACTAAAAGAAAAAATTAATTTGCTTAGAGGTAATGCGATAAATACTCTTTTTTATTTAAAAATATTTATTAATTTTAATATATATTTCTAATTATTAACAAAATTAACTTGAATCAAAAATATTATCTATACTATAATATCAAAATAATGTAATTTCTCTTTCCTCATCTCTTTCGCTCTCATTTTATGTAGCATGCCTCTTTACTCTCTATTCTATTTTTTTCTTTTTTTTTTTTATTTTTATAGAAATTTAAATTATTTTTTAAATTTAGTCATTCTCTCTTCTTTTCTTTTC
>JAVXUM010000030.1:26428873-26439859 GCA_035590655.1 Pouteria glomerata
CTCTCGGGTGAGAGCCGAGTATCCTAACCAACTAGACTACAACGGAATTAATGAAAAGGCATAAAAAATCAATCCATGTATCTAATCCTGAACTTTTATTTATTTATTTTATGATATTACATAGAACAATAATTTGTGTCTTTTCTCTTGCTATCTTATTTTTTGTTAATTTAGGAAATAAAACATGAAAAAGAAAAATTTATTAGAGCACTCTTGGCCTAGAGAAAGAAATAGTACGGAAAGATTATTGAAAAATTAAGAAGTACAATTTGAAAAAAGGTATCAAAACACATATCGAAGCATTCTTGCAATACGTCATAACTTAATTATCCGAAATCCTAGTTTATTTTAATTTAATCGGATAAATTTTGGGTTTATTTTAATTTAATTGGATTTTGTTTGCATTTACGTTGCTTTGGATTTCTCTATTTGGGTTTGGAGCCCAATTGACTTCGTTTGGGTCTAAATAATTTCAATTTGACCCAATCCGATCATTTGCCCACCTGATTAAACCTTGATCCCTAAGCCCAAATCCTTGACCTCACTTGCATGGACGCCCTTCAGTAGTTGTTAATTGCATGCTTCACAATCACTAGTCACCACCTAACCCGGTTGAAGATAAACTTTCCCTTCAACTATCATATGGGTTTCCTATGGGGATATATGTCTGTTCATGGCCAGCAGACTTGGGTGCACCGTCAATTTTTCTTTCCAAAACCCACCAACTAACCAATCTTTTCCCTCATGCAAACTTTGTAGACTGACTAACATCATATACAGGGTTGCTTCTACTAGCTAACTATTAAGGTAAATACTTTAAATTACATAATTTTGATAGATCATATAATTTTGTACTTTTATGGTATATATATAGATTTTTTTTATTATGTTATTTTTAAACTTAAAAATTTAGATAAATACCGATATATTTTGGGGGTGTTTGAAAGAAAAAAGTTTAGCAAAAAGTACAATAAAAATACAGTTGATTTGATATAAATGTGATATGTTTTAAATTTAATTATAAGAAAGTATAAAAAATAGTTAAAATTTGGTTAATGTTGGTGGTCCAAACAGGGCCTTTATCTCTCATTCTACCGCACACATATATATATATTTACATAAATCTTTCAAAATAAATAAAAATAAAAAATTTTAGAAACAAGAGGAAGAGATAAAAATTATGTATTCACCCAAGTGTGTGTATATATAGCGTCTCTCTTGTAATTAAATTCTAGTAATTAGTAGTAATCTGTTATAAGAACAAAGACACCATGCTTTAGAACATTGGGAACCAGAGGAAGAGATATAAAGTATGTTCTTATCTTCAATTATCAACTACAGTTACAAATTGCTTAATTAACTTTGCGAGTAAAGCATTTTTTTTTTGTTTTTTTCTCAACAAAGTGAGAATGCACCAATTGTTCTGAGTTTTGCCTATAAAAAACCGATGTTACAAATTGATTAACTCGACTGATTCTAACCACAACCACATATATATATATATATCCCAAATGTGATCGATCTGGAACTGCTAGTCGCGGACAAGGACATCAATGTTTGACCGAAGGGCCTCAAAGATGAGCTCGTACGTCTTCTCGGTTGGATGTATTGAGTCCCAAAATACGAACTTCGAAGCATTAGAACAAACATACGAAGCTCGGTTGCATAAGAATGCCGCCTCCATTAAACCAGTTCCACAACATCCACTGCTAACCTCATCAAAATCTGGAAAGGAACAGACGAAAAAGAATCCTTAGATTATACACATAGAAGTCCTCAAAAATATTACTAGATTACTAGTTTAATTAGTTATCAAATTTTCAGTTAGATATTGAAACTGAAGGAATAAAGTAGATCAAGAGATCAGAGTGATCCAGAACTTACTGTACTGGTGGTTTTGGACTATTATGTCGGACAAAGGTCCATACACATCCGTGTAAACAATCCGAGCACCTAAATTTGCTGTCCCAAGTTGCATCGAGTTCAGCTTAGCTTGGAGCAATAGATTGTGCATCCTAGAAATTGCGGAGAAATAGTCAACACACCCACGCTGTTGAATGGGGTTTTCTGAATAAAGGGTGATAACTATAGGCAAGCACCCTAGTGGTGGCAATCCAACCACTCCAATTCTTCGAGCCCCTTGGTCCACTAGACCCTGAACCAAGCCAAGAGACTGGCTACATGTAAATGGTACACAACTAGAAAAGATTATCAGAAAATGATGAGAATTAACACTAGAATGGAAAAAAAGGGGTGCAGTGAGGAGTTTGTTTGATTAGGAGTACAATGCTAGGACCTGAATGAACTGCTGTATATGCTGGAACAAGAACTCCATGTAACTTGGGGGACTCTGGCTCCTCCTTCGAATTGGAATGGTAAAGTAATTGACGACAAAGTCATTTGTTCCGGCACTTAGAAGGTACAGTGCCTTTTGCATCAAAATTTTGGTTCCTTTCTTCCCTATCACTTGCTCCATTCTCTGCTTATACTCTTTGAAGTGCTCTAGTTGCTTTGCCAGTGAGATTACATTCTGAAACAAACAAATTAGCTCCCCACAGAGCAACTCCAGATCAGAAAAAGACAAAAAAAAATCGATAAAAATAAGAAGAGTGCACCAGATGATTTTATATATATAAAGATATATAGAGAGATAAACTGACACTAATCAGCGGTGTAAGTGGGTCAAATCCAGATCCAGCTGAGGCAAAACTAACTCCAGTCATTAGCTCCTCCGTGCTAAGATTTGGGTCCAAATATGGAGGCACGTACTCTTTGATCCCCAGATAACTAGCTATAAAAAACAGACACCTTCAAGGTCACTTTTCATGAACAACAAATCATATAACAAAGTACGAAGTTTTCTTGTTCTAATTAAATTCACCAATGAAGTCACTAGCAAGCCTTCCGTTAGTAAACCTCCCAGTTGGAACTTGGTTCGGAAAATCACTCCCATACGGCCGAAAGTTGGCCTTGAAGATGGTCCTTATGTGGTTGTTGTTCCCTGGATCAGCCGTCGAGTCTCCAAACACGAAAATTGCCGGAACTGAATTGTTCAAAGCCTTTTGCATTGCTAGAGCTTGAGTTTTAGGTAGGATAATCAACCCATAAAGAAATAGTAGAGGCAAAAAATGATGATGGAAAGGACTAAAACAAAGCTTGTGATGAGAGGAAATCGCTCGGGCAAGGAACATAATTGAACATGTGCTAACTTCTTGGTTGTGTAGAAAGAAATGGACTTTGATTCCAATCTTGTAGATGTCTAATTGTAATCTGTCTGCTTGGTCATGTTTTTATACACGTTCGTATAAACAATTGTTTTCATGGGGAGAAATACCCGTGCATGGATTAATAATTGTTGGCAAGTTTGATATGGTTGGAAAACCAAACTTTTCTAAAAGTTTCAACCACCTTTGCATACCAAATATCTTAATTTGGTAGTGTTGATGAGAAAATAGTGTGACTTAAAACCAAATAAACTGAGGTGTCCTCTCGAGGAACACCAAGACTATATCCATCATCAGCAAGATACAGAGGCTCCCAAGTCTTGACAGAGATTATTCAAAAAGCTGACCATGTAACAAATATGTAGTATGATCTGCATCATTAACTTGTGATTTTTTCAGGTATGACTTTTTATTTTTTGAAGTTATTATATAATTTTTTCACCAAGATTCTCTTGCTTTTTTTTTTTTTTTTTTTTGGGTCGTTGTTGTTGTTGTTGTGGCGAAGCTACCGAGATTCTCTTGCTGCCTAATTAAAATCCCATGTCATGGTTAGATGATGTATATGTGGGTCCTTGAGTCAAAGCACTTCTTGCATCTCACGATTACCCATCTTAATTTAATTCTTTCGTATGTAAGCTTGGCAAGACTCCCAATGAATGAATCCAAGTCAATCAAGTAAAATTGTCTTACCATGCATGCATGCTGTGACAATCTAAAATAAGTGTGTGAGTATTCATATAGGTATGTTATTGTAATTTCGAGATATTTGTTTGTAATTTATTCAGTAGTGTTATTTTCACCGTTTTTTTTATCCCGCACTTTTATCGTTTACATTTTCGCCATTAATTTTTTAAATAAGTGATAATATTTTACATCTATAATAATTTTGGACGAAATATACATGTCACTACAAATAATCACAGATACAAAATAGAGCAAGCAGTGATTAGTGTGAGATAAATGAGCAATAAAAGTAAATTTTTTGTAATTTCTTCCCACGACATGTACTGCTAATTTCTTCCCACAACATGGAATGCTCCTGGTCGTGCAAATATAAATTATAAGTCGTGACGTACGAGAACAATGTGAATTTTAGTGGGTGCGCACTTCAAATTAAATAATTCATATTAAAATGCAATTTTTTTAGATATTAATATATTATTTTGATAAAAGTTTTTCAAAATTTCCAAATCAAGCAACCACACACAATAATATAGAGAATTAGTAAAGAAACCCTTTTACAAGGAAAAACTTCAAATACAAATTTTACTATTAATGGATTTCAAGACTCTATTTAGACCCATTACAAATCACTAACACAAATCTTTTCGTCACTTTTGTTCGAATCACTTAATTAACCCTACAAATGGATTTCTGTTTCGCATAGAAAATAAAAAAAGAATGAATAATTAAAAGTTAGAGAAAGATCTTAAGTTTTCAAGAATAAAAACTCTCTCTAAATATTTATAATATGTTTCCGTTCGCATATTGTTCATTAAGTTTGGTATATATATATAGTTATAAAGTTTTATTCCAATTAAAATTCGAACGCGTAAATAGATTTTCTAAAAATAGGTTGTCTAAACAAAAATATTTTCTTTCAAGAAATATATAATTCGAACTATCGTACATCCATCCCACAAGCTACGGAGTTTGCTAAAATCTAATCCAGCCAAATAACAAAGGAGTGAACCTTCGTGCATCCTGCAAGCTCGCAGTGCTAGTTTGGCACAGTCGTGCACTTTCTACGTGTTTCTTGTAATGCGTACTAAATTTTTCTAATTCTTTACATAGATGAATCTTAGTTTATGTAGGATTGTATTTTATTCATTGTAATATTGTGGTTATGGTGTTTTGAAAACTTACTAATTTGAAAATCTTCAATTTATGTAACATATAAATTTTCTTTTCTCTTCAATTTAGAAAACATTCAAATTTATTATATTTAATTTAAGATTTTGTACGAACTTACCATTATAAAATCTTACATTATTTAAAATTTTCATGAAAGAAGTGTGAGTTAGTTGAGCGGGCCAAGCCCTAGAGAGCTACTTATGGGCCAATGCACGGGTCTGAGCTTGCAACCTGAATATAGCCAGAGGCTTTGCCGGTCAAGGCATGGGCTGGGGCGCTACCTAGCTGGGGCGATATGAGTCACATATTTGGACAGTTATGCAAGCAAATAGTTGATAGATAGGCTTATGGGCCAGATCAACGGCCCAACCCATCTATCCCCTATTTAACCAAAACCCCCGGGAAAAAAAAATAAAAATCCCATACAATTCATGCATTGATTATCATCAACAATAATAGATTCACAAGATCGATTAATTACTTGTGTACAACTTCAAACCCCAGCTTAATTTGTATAATTGGCTTCCAACCAAAAAAATAAAAAAAGAAAAATCACTAACAGCTCAACCATCATGTGCTATCAATTGATCACTGCCGTTGAAATGGCCGACCATCATGAGCTAAAGCCTGAAGAAGAAATCAATGGTGGATCTCAAGGACTGAAAGATAACGTAGTATGCCTTCTCGGTAGGGTGTATCGAGTCCCAAAACACATACTTGGAGGCATCAGCACAAACCGGTGATTTTGGATTGCACAAAAATGAGGCTTCCAGAAAACCAGTACCACAACAGCCCGCGCTCACCTCATCAAATCCTACAGAAAAATTAGAAATTCAAATAAAAATTTAAGAATTTTAATTAAGGGATTTTTATTTATTTTTTTATTTTTTCTTTAACCACAGATGATAAAGTCGATTTACTCACCGAACTTGTGTCCTCGGATGAGGTTGATCAACAGCGTGTATATGTCGATATAAACGAGCTTAAGCCTGTTAGTTTGCATGGATTTCAATTTGTTTTGGAGCATTTGAATGTAATCTCTTGCGACTTCTGATAATGATTCGATGCAGCCGCGCCCATTGAATAAGTCGTTTAAATAAAGGGTGATAACAGCAGGCAGACAACCCATCGGAGGTAGACCAACAATTGCAATTCTTTGAGCTCCTTCTTCCCCCAGATCCTATAAACCCATAATATAATTAAAAATACAAATATATACACAATCCCATAGTTTTTTTTTTTTCCCCTTATTTTGTGAAATCTTTAAAAATCTGGAATTATTTCCATTTTTTTTTTTTTTTTTTTGTGACAAACATAAGCATACTTTAAATCTTCTTTTTCCTCAATGCAAGGCGTTGAAGTTAGCAGAGCCAATGCTACACAAACTTAATTTTGGGCATGTCTGCAGAAATTGTGATCGGCTAAACAAAGAATTAAAATAAAAAAATTATTTTACCATAAAAATAGATCAAAAAGTGCAACCATTATATTGCGGGGATAAAAACGGTGTAATTAAAGTGTACGTATTGACAGTGTTAATATTTTTAATTACTTTGAATCGACAGGCAGAATTTTAAATCAATTAGATAACATTGTCTAAAATTCCTACTCTTACTATTTTATTGGAATAAGTGTAAATATACAGCCCGATCGAGATGGGGACCCAGCCATTAAAAATGTGTATTCAGGCCTGGCTGGATATCCTTATGTATGGCAGCCCTTTAATTGCTGCACTTCAAAGGACCCATCACCCATGGCATGGATAGGGTTTGTGCCAACAATCCAAATTCTTACAACTACGCAACCACAAGATGCAATAATTGAACACGCTCATATATATATATATATATATGCACTATACGTACGTACTTATAATAAGTTGAGTATTTGGAAGCATAATTTTTAATAATTTTTTATATTTTTTTATCAAAAATTATTAATTATAATTTTTGGTGTGTTTGCTAAAAGAAATAGTAATTTTTAATAACTTTCTATAACTTTTATGTATTTGATAAATTTTTTTGTAATTTTTAACAAATTTTAATAACTTTTAATAATTTTGATAACTTTTAATAATTTTTAATAACTTTTAAATTAAGAAATTACTATTTTTTTTTTTTGAGCAGAGTGAAATTACCACAAAGTCAACAAACTAAGTTAAAACTTGGTCTGCTAGTTAAGGGTTTTAACACACACAATTTCCTAACTCCTGGTGTGGGAGCTACACCGAAGAGCCGATACGTCTGAAGGACTGAGAGTCCCTCAGACCGAGGGTCCGACCACGGGAAAAATTATTCTTTATTTTTTTGAGCAGAGTGAAATTACCACAAAGTCAACAAATCAAATTAAAACTTGAGCTACAAGCTGAGAGTTTTAACACACACACATAATTCTCTAACTCTTGATGTGGGAGCCAATTAAGAAATTATTGTAACAAAATAAAAAAGTAAAAAAAATTAATAACTTAATAAACGTTCAAAAATAAAAAAGTAGATAATTATTTTGCTAAAAATTATTTCGCCACATGCCTCCTTGGTAAGCGTTCCGGCAACTATATATGGCCTATATATATATATATATAGATTGCCAAAATAAGCATAGAAAATTGCATGACAAAGGAATTGGGTAAATTACATATCATAGGAAAGAATATTCTGTACTTTGGAAAATATATTTATATATGAAGTATATATAACATTTAAAATCTGGAGACAGACCTGAATGAACTGGTGCAGCTGTTGAATTAAGAACCGTTGGTAGCTTGAGACTGTGCAGCTTTGTCCACGAATCGGTGTAAGAAAGTAGTTGATAATAAAGTCATTTGTACCCGCACTGATGATGAAGCCAGCCTTCTTGATCACTTCTTGGCTTCTTTCCCTTCCAATGGCAATCTCAAGTCTTGTTTTGTACTCTCTCAAGTATTCCAGTTGCTTTGACATTTGAATTACACAATCCTGATCCGTAAATAAATAAAGCCACATCAAAATCAACTCCATCTGATATATGTATTGATTCTCTCAAGTCTAATTTACGGTTAATAAAATCATCCAATATTTGCTTAATCCTGCACAAATAGAAAAAGCTAGAACAAAAAAAAGTTATTTTATCAAAATTATTATACCAAAAAAATGATATGGTAGTGGCATTATCAAGCATAATAAAAGTGCACTATAATAATTGTATACTTTAAAATGATAAATTTACAATCATACCACGACATTTTAGATACTGTATGATCTCGATACATCAAAAACAATTGATTTAAATGCGAAATGCCAATGACCATCAACTTGATGAGCTTGATCAAAGCTTAGAAAAGGGAATGAATTGGTTATATGCAAACCACATGAACTTTTCCTATTTTAAATGTAGCCCCCGGATGTATGATTATAGCTGTTTCAACTCTGAGTCTTTGGCTATATAGAAAGATTGGTTCAGTGTTTGTTTTGTTTTCTGAAGATTCTTCGAGTAGTTTGTCGGTGACATACTTCCAAATGCACAGCCATACCTAACCCCTGTAATTAAATGCATGATATGGATATTATCGTTGATAAACACCGCGATTGATATATATATATACACACACATAGAGAAAGATAGAGATATACACTTATTTGTGCAGTAAGGGGGTCGAATCCAGAGCCAGCGGAGGCGAAACTAAATCCAGAGCCAGCGGAGGCGAAACTAACTCCAGTCATCAGCTCCTTGATGCTAAGCGTCGGGTCTAAATACGGTGGCACGTACTTTTTTATCCCCACGTACGAAACTATTTTTTAAATAACAGCAATGATTAAAATAACGCTATATATATTATTAGTAATCTTACGCTTAGACCTTTTTCCTTACACATTTTTTATATATTATTATTTATGATAGATATTGATCAGTTTATTCTGTTTAAAAATAATTACAATTGTATAATGCCACCTTCTGTGTATAACTGTGATAATCTTGAATAAAATATACTGATCATTATTTATCATGACTAATAAAGTGTAAAAAGTGTAAAAGAAATAGTATAAGCATAACATTAGTTATATGTTATACACATATATATATCCCAAAACCAGATCATGCAAACTAAAGAACCATTTTTCTCTGAAAACAGAGAGTACAACTACGTTCAATTTCAGCTCACCAATATAATCAGTCACGAGCCGGCCATTGGTAAACCTTCCGGTGGGAATGTGGTTGCGGAAGTCTCTCCCATAAGGCGGAAAATTGCTCTTGAAAATAGTCCCTATGAAGTTATTGTTTCCAGAGTCGACGGTGGAGTCTCCAAATGCCAAAATAGCAGAAGTACTACTGCTTGGATTGTTTGAATGGTTTTGCTTCATTAGGGTTTGAGCTCTACCTTTCAAAATGGAGATGAACACAGCTATAATGTAAAAGAATGGTATTAGAAGTCTCCAATCAGGCCGCCTCATATTTGCTGAAAGCCTGGAAAAAAAAAATAATAAGAATAAAAAAAGAGATGGTGAGATGATCAAACAATAATTTCCAGCTTTATATATATATACATATATATAGCTGTGTTAGATAGTTGAGTGTTCAGTTGCTTAATTATTACGGCAAAGGGGGACAGGTACCCAGAGAAAAGGTCATGACAAAGAAATTAATGGCACCTGATGAGGTGAATTTACATGTTTGTCGCTACTGGTTTAGCCATAGGTTTGCATATTCTCGTAGCTTTGCAGGGTGAACATCTGTGGTTTGCTGAAATTAATGGGTGCACCCATTAATTACTAATACACGTGTATTAGTAATTGGGGAAAAGAAAGCAAAAAGATTAAGAAAAGAAACAAAGGTTGCTCGGGTTTGATGTGTAACGTCAGATTGAAGACCAGTTCAACCTAATTTGTAGGCAGTTCCATCGCTGCCTGTAATTGCTCTTTTCTTTGTTATGGCCGGTGATTAATAAACTTAGTCGTTGGTGTTGGTGTTGGTGTCACTGTTGCCTCGTATCGGTTAGAGTCAGGAATTGAGACACTTAATAAGATTTACCCTTCCTCTCTAGTAGTTATGTATTTTTTCAAAGAAAGTAAAACCGTAAGGACAGCCAAATCTAAAGTGAACAATATCGACTAGTGGAGCTTACCGTAAATTACGAGAAATGGACATTAATATTAATTAAACGCAACTAATACTAAACCCAAGTCACATAATCTTCCTCTCCTATGTGACAAATTACGCTTCAATCATCAAATTAACAAATAATTGTGGTCGAATGCATAAAAATTTTGTAGGAAGGGTGACGAATTATATTAAGAAAAATTTATTTATAAATATAAAGATTATATATGGAATTATTACACAAAATTTACATAAAATGTATCATAATTAATCATATTCGTACACGATAATTTAAAGTTATATTACAATTTTTGAAGTTAATTTGTAAAAAATATATCTAATATATTGATATTTGTGTTTAGATATTTTTAATAAACACTACGACCTTACGTTTTTTAATAAATTTTTGCTTTTGCTTGCACTTACAATTGTGAGATAAAATACCATACACTTCAACAAACGCGGGAATAGACGGCCGCCTCAAGCGGTCGTCTAAAGTCTCCTAAACGGTCGTCTATACTTTAGAAGACCGCCTGACGATCGTTTTACAGCGGTCGTGTTTGAGGGGGAGTCGAGAAAAACTTTAGACGACCGCCAAAAGAAATTTGACGATCACCTCAAACGGTCGTCTAAAGTCCGAGAAATAAGCTGAAAACCTATTTGGTGACCGCCTCAAAGCGGTCGTCTAAGCTTTCGAGGCGGTCGTCTAAAGCCAAAAATATTAAAAAAAAAAACCAGTTCATTTATAAAACAAAATCGTATATTAATTAAACCTGTTCATTCAAATACAAATTACGACAACATAAAATTATCCAATAAAAGCCTAAATTTTCAT
>JAVXUM010000030.1:26463437-26483288 GCA_035590655.1 Pouteria glomerata
AAAAAAAATTCTGGTAATGTACCAAATTTCAAAATGACATCAATCAATACTGTGCATAAACTTAGGCAGTCTGGGATTCTGGATTCTATTAAGTCTTAGGAAACCAACTCTCTCTTTTTTTTTTTTTTTTTTTTTTTTTTGAAACTGATGATGAGGAAACTAACTGGAAATTAAACTTTCGAAAGAACAAGCCTAACGAGCCAAGAATAAACAAAATCAGGCAATTACAAAATCCTTTTTCTTTTTTTTTTTTTTTTCTCTTTTTCTGGTTACACATGAAACAAGGAAACAATGTGGCATTGATAATGACTACAATATATGGCATGCATGTGTATATATGACATATATCTCCAAAGTTATGAACCACTACTACGCCCTGCCCCTCTTCCTGCTTTCTCCTAGACGATGATCTGCCCTCCAATGTTCTGTTCCAAAAACGTGAGGGTGGTGTTGATACTCTCTGCGGTGTTGATACGCTGTGAACTCCATCTTGGTCATCTTGGCATGATCATACCAGTGCCATCAGCACCGCTTGATCTTCCAAAGTGCTGGTTGTTCTGTCCATGCCCAAACCGTCTTCCTCCTGATCTATTCTTGTACATGTGGTCGCTGCTGCTGCTTCCGCCTCCTAATTGGCCTATGACCTCCTGTCCTCCACCAACTGGCTCCGGAAAATTCAAATTGTGAACAACTCCGAACCCATCTATTGATCCATTGCCCCCACTTGTCTCATCTCTAGTTGTTGATGATCTAGAAATACAACAGGGTTCAAGGGTGGAGTTATGAATTTTTTTTTACCGCGGGCTACATAGAGATAATTTTTTTTTCATCTTTAATAATTATCAATCTAAATATGTAAATTTATCAACTTAACTATAAAATATTCAATCTAAATACACAAAAAAAATATAAAAAATATATGAAAGTTCAAACATACATAATAAGATTCAAGCGTACGTAAAATAATAAACAAAAGATAAAAGTAACGCACATTATTGAAGCTGCACCATTCGATATTTTAGAGAATAGAATTCATCTATTATCAAATCTGAATCGATATTTTCAACAATCTCTCGTTCAATGTAAAGTATCATAGAATCTGCTAAGAACTCCTCTTCCATTTTGTTGTGAAGAGCAGTTTTAACATATTTCATAACCAAAAATGCTCGTTCTGTAGTGGCAGTAGAAACAGGCAGAGTCAAAACAAGACGAATCAATCTGTCAATCAAATTATAGAATTGTGACTTATTTGTTTCAACTAATCCTCGGCATAATTCAGAAATAATAGACATATTCTGAAAGCTCTCATGAAGACATACATCAACCTTATAATGCTTCAATTGACATCTCAAATAATACATTTCCTGCTCACTGAAATCTTCAGGATAAAACTTCTCTGCAAGCTTACAAATATGATCAACTTTAAATGATTTAAAGTTGTCCTTAGGTTCCAGAGTAGAGCTAAGTACAAGAAGTTTCACTACCCTATCATTGAATCTAGAATTTAACTCTTCTAATTGAAAATCAATTGCCGAGTTAAATATGTCAATGTGATAATGTTGGCTAACTGTCAATTGCACTTTTTGCTGGCATGAACAACCTGTAGTTTTTTTATACCAACTATTCATATTTGATATATCAATGTCATACTGTGTGCAAATAGATTGCACATGAATAAGTAGATAATCAAATCTATCTTCTTTCAAAGTTTGAAGCAAAGCTTTAGTACTTGAGACCAGATCCATTGCATTTAAGATGTCAAGAGATTTGTGCTGTAAAGCTCGACAAAGCAAATTAGTGATCCCCATAATTTCATGCATCAAATGTAAGATGAATACGAATTCAAAATATCTTATCGCAATCAAACAACCACTAGCTTTTCCATGTATAGAGTTAGAGGATCCCTCATGAACCATGCTTTCAAGCACCGTAATAGTTGCACCATACATATCTATTAAGCTACAAATAGAATCAAAATGAGAGCTCCATCGAGTAGTCCCACTTCGATGTAAATTACCAATTTGATTGGCCCCTCTACCTGTCTCACGTTCTCCAGTAGCTACCATATGTGCAATTTCTATGGTTTGAGCAGAATATAACTCAGTATGACGTTTGGGAGAAACATTAATAAGATTGATAATGGTTGTTAGTTTTAAAAAAAATAGCCAAATAGAAATCTTATTTCCTGCAGCTGCAACTAAGGCTAGTTGTAGTCGGTGGGCAAAACAATATACATAATATGCATACGAACAATCTCTAAGAAATAGAGCTTGTAGTCCGTCCCATGCACCACGCATATTGCTAGCGTTATCATACCCTTGACCTCGCATATTGAGAACATGCAAGTTATATCGAGCAAGGCTATCAGAAATTTTTTTTTAAGAGTTGAAGTAATATATCTGAAACATGCACAATCTCAAAAAAACGTTCTCATAAGAAACCCCGAATATCAACAAATCTCAGCACAATAGCCATTTGTTATTTATTTGATGCATTTTTAGCTTCATCAACCAAAATACAGAATTTAGCATCCCCAACTTCTTCACGAATCTTTTTTTTTTTCTCACTTTGCTTGCGAGAATATGCAAAATTTCTTTCTGAATAGTCGGTGATGTATACTTTGTATTTTTTTGGAGTTTTTTTTAAGACAACATTATCAATATTAGCATTCAATCTTCCCATAAGTCTTACCATCTCCAAAAAATTGCCACAATTATTAGAAGATAGAGATTCATCATGACCTCTAAATGCACATGCTTGTAAGTTAAACCACCGAATACTTTCAATTGTTGCCGTAAGTCGCAACCGATTCTTCTAAACTTCTTTTGCAGTTTATACATTTAACACTTTATCAATATGCCTAGTTATTTTCATTAAATCTTCTGCAGATTTCACAACATTATTACGTGGTGAAGTGGGACCTTCCACATGTATCAAAAATGTACATCTGGCCCCATTGTTAACCTTCTTCTAACTTCTAAAGCCTTCAATGATAAATGCGGGATGACGAGGCATGTTATCTTGAAAGAGAAAGCATGGAAAACAAAATGCTACATCCTTTGAAGGAGAGTACTCTAACCAAAGAAATTGATCGAACCAAGAGTATTGAAATCGATGATACTGTCTCCCTAATTCGGTCATCGGGTACTCTGCCAACTTAGGTTGATAGGGACCCATATTGATATAGGCTCTTTTAATTTCATCCCATTGATTGACAGGATGCTGTCATATAAGGATTCGTATCCCAGGATCCCGTTCAAGATTACTAACATCAATTTCAAATCTTCGAGATTTGGAAGAGGGTTGGTCGTTATGATTTAATCTATCAACATTGGATGGAGAATGTCCCTTGGCTTAAAAAATAAAATTATAGCTTTTCTCTTCTTGCTTCCTTGAGTTTCCATTATAATTTATAACCTATTAAAATGATATATGGTAGATGTTAGCTTATATAACATATGGAATTATAAAATACAATCTAAATGAATTATATGAGCAAATAAAACTTAAATAGAGCATAATTATAGACATTAGCATTATATATGTAATTTAACTAATTATCCTTCTCATTCATCCCCCACCAACACAAATGTGGATCTATGAGTCGGGATCTACCAATTGCACATATATTTTTGTATTGAGATTGTATATTGTATTGATATTGTATAAACTAACCTTCAAACCCTTTTAATTTTATTAGCAATAGTTTAAGTGTCCAACGATAAATAAATTAAAAATTAATATCAATATCACTATACGTTAATATTACTAATGCTAACAACATGGTAACAAAAAAAAATGCCAACAATATACAAAATGCTAAAAAAAAAAAGCTAACAGAAACAATATATATACAAATAAAAAAAAAAATACACAAAAAACATAATCTGCATTTTTAACAGTTTACAAAAAATCAGAATAGTTTCCACAAAAAAAATCAAGAAATACATAAAAACAGTATACAAAATTTAACAAATAAATTCAGGACAATTTCTGTTTGCAAATATACAACAATATACCAACAAATAGTAGGCAAAAAAAAAAAACACAAAAAAGGCCATGTATTGTCAGCTACCAGCAAGCATACATCAAAAAAAAAAAAAAAGTAGCATATCAAATCAACAAGAAATTTCAGCAACGAAACGGAACACTCAGCCTTTTATTAACAAACCGGAACACCGAACACCCAACGGCAGAAGAAAAACGAAGCAAAACCTAGCCTTTTATTAACTAACCTTTTAATGTTTCACAGTGGCACGTTAATCTCCTTCAAAGCTTCAAACCTTCAGGTTTCAAGGCTTCAATATGAAAAACTCTTCAAAAGAGAATCAAAATTGGCTATTAGATAAGTTTTTGTCCAATGGTGAAATTTTTGCCCAATGGTTCAATTCGGAAATTTTTGTACCATTAGTAAGATTGAAAAGTTAATCTAATGTGCCATTAGTTTTTATCCAATGGTTGCAAGTTTTAAGTTTTATCTAACACTTTTATCTAAAAAGTTTTATCCAACAGATATAAGTTTTATCAAAATACATGTACCATTGGTTTTTATTTTATTATTTTATCTTACTTTTTAACTTTCAGGAGACTATTAATTTATTTTATATTTAAAAAATATATTTGAATTATAGAATGAATATTATTTGGACTGTAAATAATTAAGTTAAAATTTAACATATATTTGAGATATGAGTTAAATATTGCTCGAGCTATAAATAATTAAATTAAAATATTATTATTAAAAAAAATTTTTACCAAAATTTTATCCGAGCTACAGCCCACCATAGTCAATTCATGCCTCCGCCCCTAACGGGGTTTGGAAATTAGCTTGAGAAGTAGCATTATTTTCTTGAACCTCAACTACCCCCTTTCTTGTCCATTATTTTCTTGAATTGTCATATGATGATATCAGATCTTGATGATGACCACCCATACATTCATTTCCATTTCCATTTCTATTGGGGGCAACAATTGTGACAAAACTGGTTGCTGTTGTCGTCGTTACTGCTGCAATGCCATGAGTTGTTGCTGGTGCCTTTTCTACAAAGCCTTGACTTGTTGTTAGTGCTTCTGGCCTATCTCTTGGGATTGTTGATGCATCATTGAACAGTGGTAACCATAAGGTCCGTCAATCAGGTGTTGCATTCGCAAATTGGCTTCCCCTTTCAAGGACTTAACCACCTCTTTTTGACACACAAGATCGAGCGCTGCTAGCTTCCCTTTGACGTTGGGTATGCCAAAAACACCCGTCACCACCGAGAAATCTGTGGTCCCCAAACTACTACCTAGAAAATATGGTGATATTATACACCCTGGATCGCACTTTTTTCCTATGAACCCTACATGCTGCGCAATCGACGACACCACCACTATCACCGATTGTTGTTCTCTTGTTGACCACCGCAAGAACTGCTGCTGGCCATTCTTCCTTGATCATAAGAACATGAAGAGGACAATTAATCTTACCAGCAACCATATTCAAAGAAAATTCATTAAAGATATCAAACTTCTAGATTCTTGAAACCTTTCACACTATGGAAAGTTGAATTCAATGGTGGATCCAGGATTTTGTGTTAGTGAGGTCAAGTCAGCAAGTAAAGAGCATAGTTGTCAAATTCGGCCCAGCTCGGTGGGTTGACCCGTTAACCCGGTGACTCGGTACTTAAACCGGACTGAGTTTGAAAATTATTTAATGAAGCCATTAATCCAGTTTAACTCGGTCAACCCGAAAAAAACTGGTTGACCTGCTATTAACCCGGTTATTAAAAAAAACCTTTTTTTATTAAAAAATTAAAAAAATTAAATGATACAAATTAGTTATTAAATTATGACTATATTTCAAACTATAGTGTTAATATTAGTTTTTTTGTACTCATTATTAATATTAGTTATTTCAAACTATTGTGTTAATTTTAGTTAATGTGTTATGTATTAAGATTATTATTTTTATTTTTATGAATTTTGAAGTTATATATTTAGTTTTTATAGACTTTATCCTATTATAACTATATTTGATCATTTTGTTTTATCAATTTGATAATTTATAGATTATGAATTATTATATAAATATAATATCAAGAATTTTTTATACAATTTTAATTAACCCGATAGGTTAACCCAATGACCCACAGGTTGACCCGATGACTCGGTGACCTAAAACTTAGATTGGGTCAAGGTCCGGGCCCGGTTTGACAACTTTGATAAAGACAATATATTTGACTTAAAAATAGGAACAAAACTTATAAATTGTTTAATGTATAAGGACAATCTATTTTGAAATATATATTTTATGATGGCAAAATATAAAAATACTTTAAAAATTATACTATTTTCTACAGAAATTTTATTTTCAGTAGGGTAAAATTTGTAAATTGTTTAAGGTATAGGAGTAATCTGTTTTAATAGGATATATTTTATGAGAACAAAAATATAAAAATATCTCAAAAATTATACTATTTTTTATAGAAATTTTACTTTCAGAAGGGTCAATTGATCCTACTTGCCCTAATGTAGATCCGCCTATGGTTGAATTCTAGTTATGTGTGTGTATGAGAGGGAGAGAAAGATTTCGTTGCACTCACAAAGTGTTTGCAAAAATTGGTTTTGGTTTTATGATTTCTGGCTTGGAAGGTAGTTAAAATAGACAATAGCGGGGGTATTTTTGTTATTTCAAAGAAAATTTAGGGGCATTGAGGACTTACTAATGTCCAAAGACAGGCACGTACACCTCGATTTAATGCTTGGTTTAACGAATGCAATAGGTCAGTTTCTTTGAGGATATTGTCGTATATGCAATTTAGTTCAGCGTGTATGCAATATTAAATTATTGTTCTTGCCGAAACCTTTAATCACCTTCTCACAATATTCTGTACGAATATAAAAAGAAAAAAAACACATAATAGAAAAATACAAAATTTAAATGATTCGACAATTTAATTACGTCCACAAGTACCCAGAGAAAAAATCCACTTTGTAAAAAGTATCACAAAAACACAATTTTTTCTCTTAACCAAGACTCTAATAAGCCTCATAGAACAATTCCTCAAGTAAAATTTAACTCTCACCAATTGAAGAATTTAACTAGAACATAAACTCGTTACCTAAAGTTTTAACTGGTGTGCCTTTTTCAAAGAAAATGATCCTTTTATTTATAACCTCACAAGGCCCTTTTGTTTTTGTGAGAAAATCGATGTAAAATAGAAGACACTACATTAACAATCTTCACCTTAGCACCTACTGACCCATTAGGAAACTGAGCACTGGTAACTCCACCTTGAACCACATAAGTTGGGGTCGTTTCTCATTTAGCAACTTGAGACGTGAATCAAGTTCAAACAATACTTGAACTTATCTGCTGTGACAGATTTTATCAACATGTTTGTAGCGTTGTCAGAAGTGTGAACCTTTTTTAACACCAGTTCACCTGAAGACACCAACTCCTGGATCTTGTGAAATCTCACTTCTATGTGCTTGGTTCTAGCATAATACACCTGGTTCTTCATCAAATAGATAGCACCCTGACTATCACAATAAAGCTCTACTCTACCTTACTGTAGACCCAATTCTTTGACAAGCCCAGCATCCCACGACATTTCTTTGGCAGCCTCAGCCACTGTTATGTATTTTGCTTCGGTCGTAAAAAGAGCAACAAAAGACTAAACCACGAACCTTCAACAAATAAGCCTTCTTGCCGGAGTGAAGACATACCTAGTAGTCGACATCTTATTATCCAAATCTCCGCATAATCTACATCTATAAAACCTACAATTTAAGGCTCATGTTGTTGTCTACTGAACATGATGCCACACCTGTGGTATCCCATACGTATTTGAAAATCAACTTGACTATACTATAATGCTGTCTCCCTGGATTAGTCATAAACTTTCTTACCACGTTAACTGCATGTGCCCAATCTGATCTAGTACAAACCATTACATACATAAGGCACTCAATTGCACTGGCACATAGAGTTGACTCTATGTCTCAGATCTCATCTTCGGACTTCAGGCATTGACTTACAGACAGTTTGAAACGACTAGCCAAAGGTGTGCTCACTAGTTTTACATTATCTATGTTAAACCTATTCAACACTTTCTCCACATAAGCTCCCTGAGATAATCACAATCTTTCCAAGCCTTTATCTCTGTAAATCTCCATTCCAAGAATCTTCTTGGTTGTACCCAAATTCTTTATTTAAAATTCCTTACTCAACAAAACTTTTAACTTATAGACCTCAAGGATACTCTTTGCAGAAATCAACATATCATCTACATACTATAGAACATATATGAAGGAACCATCATCAAGGCGTTTCACATAAATGTAACATTCATACTCACATTACATGCACCCAATTTTGACCATGAAAGAGTTAAACTTTTTGTACCATTGTCGTGGAGACTGCTTTAGCCATATAGTGTTTTCGTCAGTTTGTAGACTAACTATTTCTTCCTGAATTATAAAAACTCCTCCGGCTACTCTATGCAAAGATCTTTTTTTAATGTTACCATGAAGAAATGTCATTTTTATGTTTATTTGTTCCAACTCCATGTCAAAATGAGCTACTAAAGTGAACATCACTCCAATGGAAGTGTGTCTAACCACTGAAAAAAAGATCTCATCATGGTCAATCCCCTTCTGTTGTGAGTAATCCTTCGCTACCAAGCGAGTCTTAAATCTTTCATCTTCCTTCTTTGATATAGCTTCTTTGCATTTATACACCTATTTGCACTCTACTGCCCACTTTCCCTCTGGAAGTTTCACCAATTCCCATATATTGTTCTTATATAGAGACTCCATCTCTTCCACCATAGCTTGCATCCATTTGCTTTTCTCCTAGCTATTGATGGCTTCCTCAAAAGTAATTGGATCTTTGCTATCGGTAATAAGTGTATAAAAAACTAAATCTTCAAAACCACACCTAACTGGTGGTTTGATAGTGCACTTAATCCGCCTTAAAGCTAGACTTTGGTGTTGTTACTATCTTGAATTGTAAGCTTTGCTTCTCCAAATTAGGAGCCTTTGAACTCTAAGTAGAGATATCTTTAGCCTGACTTTCTATCTCCACCTACACCACTTGCTTGTTGAAATATTTGCTTTTCTGCTCCTTTTGTGACTAAGTACTCTTTAACATGGATTTTTTATTAAATACCATGTCCCTACTGATTACCACCTTATTTGCCTTAGGATTTCAGAGCATGTACCCCTTGACCGAGAAAGATACAATGTTTTGACTTTGGATCATGCTTAGATTGCTTATCACTATAAACTTGCATGCATGTGGGACAGCGGAGACCCTCAACCCAGAATAGTCAATCTCATTCCCTGTCAACACTTCCCATGTAACCTTTCTTTCTAGTGTCAGCCTTGGTAATCTATTAATTAAGAAGTGAGTCATACTTATTGCATCTGCCTAAAAGTTCTTTGTAAGCCCAGCATTCAACCTGAGACACCTTGTACTTTTAGTAATTATTTGGTTTATCCTTTCTGCCACACTATTCTACTAAAGTGTCTTACGTACTATAAAGTGTCTCTTTATTCTCTGTTATTCATAAAATTGTAAGACCTCCATTTCCCTGTAATCAGTGATGTCATATGTCCTCAGACACTTTATCTTCTTTCTAGTTTGGTTCTCTATTTTAGCTTTCCACACTTTGAACTTGGCAAATAAAACTAACTTGTGCTTTATGAAGTAAACCTAAACTTTCTTAGTGAAGTCATTGATGAACATGACGAAATACTAATATCCCTGCCTTGACAAAACTCTCATTGGCCCCCAAATATTTGAATGGACATAATCAAGAATGTCCTCTATCTTGTACGTAGCTGTCTTAAACTGCACCTTGATCTGTTTTTCAAGAACATAAAACTTACAAAAATCAGGCTTGCAAGTCTTCACCTCTTTGACCAAATTCTGCTTGTGTAACTCCAATATGCCACGTTCTCTTATATGCCCTACCCGCATATGCCACAAGACTGTCCTATTAGAATCAGACTCTACCGTGACAACTCTACTTGCAACTGTACTCCCTAACAATTTGTGGATATTCCCAGACACTTTTTGCCCTTTCATCATCATCATCATCATTTCCCCTTTTGAAACTTTCATTGCCTCATCATTAGATTTAAAGCTAAACCTATTCGAATCTAAGGCACCCAACAAAATAAGATTCTTTTTAATATCAAAAATATGTTTTACATCACATAGGGTTTGTACCACACCATCAAACATACGGATTTTGATATTTTCAATCCCAAAAATTTTACATGAAGCATCGTTATCCACATCAGAACTGAACCAGAATCCACTGACCTATAAGTGTCGAACCATGCTTTGTTTGACGTCATGTGAAAAGAACATGCCAAATCTTGCACGTAAGAATTCATGAGATGATCTGAACTACATGAATCATCGTTATTCTTGTTACCCTCATCCTTGCCTTACTCCGGGCAATCCTCCTTGTAGTGGCCCTTCTTACCGTACTTGAAGCATTGAGAAATTTTCTTTTTCTTGGACTTGAGCCAAGAATTTTTATTCTCATTTGATTTTTTTGTCTGTTCTTTCTTCTATTTTACTTGTTTTTTACAACCAAACCTTTTTTTTTGAGGATTTTCATTACTTTACTTCCACCTCTATTGAAAGTCTAATAAGGCTGTTGTGATTTCTTCATATATAAGAGTCTCTTCACTATATGTAAGGGTTGTGATCAAATTCTCATACACTGAATAATTTAATAATGCGTGTATTAACATGAGAGTCTTATCTTTTTCTTTGAACTTAAGTTCTACCTTCTTCAAATCCCCGATGATTTGATTGAATGTATTGACGTGTTGTTTCAAGTCTGTGCCCATCTCATTCTTCAAGCGATATAGTTTTCGCCTAAGATAGAACTTGTTCGTAAGGGACTTTGACATGTACTGCACTTCGAGTCTCTTCTATACCTCTACTGGCGATTTGTCCTCAATAATATACTACATCACATCACTATCCAAACACAATTTAATTATAGTCACAGTCATTTTCTGAAGTTTAAGCCAACTCGCTTCATCTATCTTTTCAGCTTGCATCGTTGTCAACACCTTAAAACAATTCCTTAAGCAACTCTAACTCTCACCTCAAAGAAGGAATTTACTAGAATACAAGTTCATTATTTAAAGCTTTGAATGGTGTATCTTTTTCAAAGAAAAGAATCCTTTATTTATAATCTAACAAAGCTCCTTTGCCATTATGAAAAAACTAGTGTGGGACGGAACCTTTATTTATAATTTCACAAAACCCCTCTACCTTAAGGAAAAAATCTTTGTAGGATAAGAGATACTACACTAACACTTAATTATTTGACTGATGTAGTCCTCCAAATGAAATCTACTTAGTACTTAATTAGGTTAATATGTACATTGTACTCAAAAGTATAATATGTTTGTTTTTGTTCTCTAATATTGCAGCCTAATTTTATCTTAAACTTTTAAAACTTCATTTGAGAAGTAAATATCTTAAATCTCCAAAATTATCATCAACTAGACCAGACCTCCTGCTTCCTCCTCCTTTCTGTCTCCGCGGAGAAGACCAACTTCCTATGTCCCGTGCTGCAGATAATTTCATTTTGTCTTATCTTTGTAAAGATGCACGTTGAGGAAAATGCTATTGGAATTGACAAATATACAGTGGAACACAAATTTCTGGTGTGATAGAATTTTAATTAAAATAGGTTTTTATAATTTTATTATTTCTAAATAATATTCTATCGCATTCTTATTATTTTTTCTTTGTAATTTTTTTATGTGACATTTCGTAGGATTAATATTAGGATTAATTAAATACACACGTATAAATCCCTCAACTACGGTTGTCATTTCATTCATCTCTTTCTCTCTCTCTCTCTCTGATATATAAGATATATGTATGTGTTATCATTCTGTTTAAATATGATATTTTGGACTTAAAATTTTAATTTTATAAGTGATTTATTAGACGAAACATCTTTTTTCATAGTTTAGAGTGTTAAAACGTATTATTTCAGGGTAAAGTAAAAATTAATTTTAGTTGAGAAAGATTTTGTGTAATTAACTCTTAAAATTAACACCACCTTAAAAAATATATATTTTTTTTTCTGGAAGTAAGAAATGTTTTCGTAATGATCAGCGCATCATCTACATTGATGATTATATGTTTATCTAAATTAATGTTGGATAACTGTTTTCATACATTGACGATTATAAATTTATCTGAATGTTGGCCGTTCTTTTTTCTGTTATTAATGATTATTGCCCTTGGATATCTGCCTGCTGCTGCAGCACCACCATGAGTTGTTGCACAAACCCATTTTTTTTTAATTTAAAATTTTTTATCTGCATATATTAAAAATAATCGGGACTATTTCAGTATTAAAAAAAAATAAAACATCATTCTTATACAATTATTTTATTTCATTTTCTTAATTAACAAAATAGCGTTATGAATAAATATAAAATAACATTTTAAATAAATATATTAAATAAAATAATTGAATAAAATTAAAAATGTTCTATTTTATTCTTTACAAAGGTGGAACTTCCACCCTGAAGGTCCTATCGCCCTGCCCTGAGTTTTGGTAGAATAGATAAATCGCGAGATGTGCATCAGCGGCGCAGGGTGCGAAGGCTACTTTTTACCGTTTCTGTGTAATGCAAAGACTATTGTATTCGCTATGAATCAAACCCTCGCCGCAACTGACTGAGACTACCTCACTTTCGTCCTTTCGCTAACTGACCTACGCTCCGGAGACTCTATTTTATTCTTAATTTTAATTCTTTGACTTTAAATCCGTCAGAACGGTTGGACTCCCTCGCTGTGCATTATCGTCCCAATTGGCAATTCGTGAAGGCCGTTAGTCTAGCTGGCACTTTCAAATTAAGTTTTTTTTTTTAATTTTTTTTAAGGTGGGTCTTTCAAATTAAGTTGATAATTAAACTTAATTTCACTAGAAAAATCAAACATGATATAACAATATTCGAGCTTGTGCCTTTGAAATTTGTAGATTTCCACATAGAATCCTAAATCATACGACAAGAGATTTAACAGATCATATGAAATTCAAAAAGATATATATATATATATATATCAAAATTTATTCGACTGAATTTATGACCAGATTTATGTGCATTGACATTTTTGCAATAAAAGAATACGTCAATGCATGTGTTATTACTTTAAAAATAATATATACAAAAACCAAATTATGTACAAAATTAATTAAAAAAAAAATTCTGGTAGTATACCAAAATCAAAGTCACATGCATGGATCAATACTGTACATAAACTGAGGCAATCTGGGACTTTGGTTTCTATTAAGTCTGAGGAAAGTAATAACAGGAAACTAAACTTTTGAAAGAGCTAGACCAAAAAGCCAGGAAAAAAAAAATCAAGCAATTAAGTGCACAATTGTTTTGGTTGCACATGAAGTGAGGTAACGTTGTAGTATTGATAATGATCACCACAATGGATGGCATGTGTGTGTGTATATATATCTCCAAAATTATGAACCACTACTACTCCCTGCTCCTCTTCCTGCTTCCTTCTGGAAGATGATCTGCTCTCCCATGTTCTGATCCAAAAACGGGAGGGTGGTGTTGATATTCTGTGTGTTGTTGGTAGGATTGACCATGTTGATGATCTCCACCACCTGTAGCCCTGTGATTCTGTGAACCCCGTCTTGATCATCATGATGTGATCTTGGCATGATCGTACGGCCATAACCATTACCATCAGCGCCGCTTGTGCTGCTGCTTCCGCCTCCTAATTGGCCAATGATCTCTTGTACTCCACCAACTGGTTGATGATCTGGGAATACAAAAGGGTTTGGAAAATTAGCTTGAGAAGTAGCATTATTTTCTTGAATTGTCATATGATGATCTTGATGATGACTACCCATTCTTCCATTTCCATGGCCATCGGGGGGAAACAATGGTGACAAAACTGGTTGCTGTTGTCCCTGCTGCCCCCGCAACGCCATGCGCTGCAACGCCATGCATCGTTGCAGGTAGTGCCTCTGCTGCAACGCCGAGAGTTGTTGTTGCTGCATCATTGAATGGTGGTAGCCATAAGGCCCGCTAATCGGGAGTCGCATCCACAACCTGGCTTCCCATTTCAAGGACTCCACCACCTCTTTTTGATCGCCAAGATCGAGCCCTTCTAGCTTCTTTCTGACGTTGTCCAAGGCGAAAACATTCTCCACCAGCAAGAAATCTCGGGTCCCCGAATCATTGCCTGGAAAGGGTGGTGCCATTATACACCCTTGACCGCACCTTTTCCCATGAACCCTACATGCTGCGCAATCGACGACACCACCACCACCACGACCGTTGTTGTTCCCTTGTTGATCACCGTGAGAACTGCAGCTGGCCATTCTTGCTTGATCACGAGAACATGAAAAGAAAAATTAATCTAACCAGCAACCATATTCAAAGAAAATTAATTAAAGATATCAAACTTCTAGATTCTAGAAACCTTTAACACTATGGAAATTTGAATTATAGTCATGTGTGTGCGCGAGCGCGTGTGTAAGAGAGAGAGAGAGAGAGAGAGTTCATTGCACTCACAAAACTGCTCGATCGTGATCAAAGAGAAGGATTTGCAGAAATGAGTTTTGGCTTTATGATTTCTGGCTTGGAAGCTACTTAAATAGATAAATGTGGGCGTATTTTTGTAATTCCAGAGAAAACGTAAGGGTATTGAGGACTTAGTGATGTCCATAGGCAACCGCGCCCGGTTTAATAATTCATAAGGGGTGTATTACGTGGGTAAATCTTGCCAACAAAATAAATAATAATAATAATTAAGTAATTAAATTAATTAAGAAAGAAACAGTAAACCTAACACCTAATGCATAGATATATATATATACACACATGTACAAATACAATATCTTGCCAAATTATTTTGACTTTTCAAGTTAATCTCATTTCCATTAAAGCCGTTATATGAAAAAATATATATATATATAAAAGGCACTTAATTAAATCATTGACCTCAAAAATAATTCCGTTAAAACGGTTACACTCCTCCGCACATTACCATACCAATTAGCTAGCTGGCACCCCTAGGGGACATTACGGGTTAATCTAGCTGGCACTTTCAAAGTTGATAAAATTTCATTATATATTAATTAATAATCAAAGTCGATAAAGGAATAATTAGTTGTCTAGAATAATTAAGCTCTTTTCGAAATTTCAATCTCCAAATGAAATCCAAATAAAATATTGTACTCAAAATATAGTATTATTTTTTATTATTTATACTAATATCCTAATTTTTCAAAACTTTGCTTAGACATTTATTTTATATGTTATCTCAACTAATTCTAATTATTTTATTTTAGCCATAATGGTTTTGAAATTTTCATTATAGATCCCTGAATAATCATATGGCAGGAGAATTTTTTTAATCAAATCTACCTTGATTACATCCTGACCATTTATTTAAACATTGTAGCTTCTATGGTACCTTTCTTAAGGCATTGTTTGGTTAAAAAAATTTCAATTTTTTTAATTTGTTTTTCTTGTATTGTTTTTTTCATCAAAATTTAATTTTCTTTTGAAGTTGAAGTTTATAGAGGTGTCAATCACATTCATGGAAAGAAAATTAAAAAATTCATGTCTACTTGGGTGCAAATTAGAAAAAAAAAAATCAACTTTTTCGTTACTATTTTTCTCGAATAAATAATTTTTAATTAAACGGACATAAATTTTTTGATTTTTTTTTTAACAAATGTAATTAACATACCTATAAGTTGGGATGTCAAAATTATTTGTATCTGGTAGGTACCCACTTCATCTACCCATTCAGGAAGGGTATAGAAATACTAACAATGTATACGGAACAAGTATACAAATTTTAACATATTCCTCAAACGGGTATGGAAAAAGAGACGGAGATAGATATGACAGTCTCTACTTTATCTCGTACTCATTTAAATAATCATTTATTAATTTATATTTATTTTTTATATTTATTCAATATATATTTTTATTTAATATATATATATTATTTATTTTAATTTTTATTATATATAATATATAATTTATAGTTTTATTATGTTTGATAGGAAATGGAGATAGGATCGGAAATCCATTAATTAGTAGAGATGGATATGTGAGGCAGAGAAGGATATTACTAACAGGGATGAGAAAGGCCATAACCGTTCCGTTAACATTCGTACCTATATAAGTTTTAACTTCTAAAAGAAAAAGTTAAATTTTAATGAAAAATAAATCGAAAACTTTTTTTTAAAACCAAACAAAGCGAATTAAACAATGAAAAAAAAAAAAATTAGCATTAGCTAGCATGTTTTAATTTGTAAACCATTGACAGCTTCAGGTATATGATTTCTTTTTTAAGTGCAAAAGAACAGAACGGTTAACAAAACACACAAACACCCCCCCCCCCCAAGAGAGACTTTGCAAAGAAACTTCCCTTTATTATTACTTGAACAAAGGATACCAAAAAGAAATGAAGTAAAACTTTTGAAAAAACCTAGCTAAAACACATTAAAGGGTAGTACTAGTATTGACGACCATCATCTTCTCCTCTGAGTCGCCTTTGTAAAAGGGCACGGTTTTGATCCTCTCCTCCAACTGTGATTCCTCCATCTTCTCTTGGCAGTATATATGCATAGCTATTATAAGCAGGGACATTCTGATTATAAGCTGTAGCAGGAGGAAAACTCGAACTTGCAGCAACATTATAACCACCTTGAAACGTTGCATTTTCTTGAAAAAACGTCGGCGCCCTATGATCCACTTGGAGACGATAATGAGGCGGCATATAACCACCTTGAAAAGTTGCATTTTCTTGAACAATGACAGGGTTCTGATTATAAGAAGCAGCAAGAGGAAAAGTCGAACCCCAAGGAACATTATAACCACCTTGAAACATTGCATTTTCTTGAAACAACATTGGCGCCCTATGATATTGGAGACGATCACGACGATGAGGCCATAATCCAACATTACTATGGGTACTGATCGGCTGTTGCAGCAGCTGAGAGACCACGTTCGTAAGTAGTTGAATCTCCTCGTCCTTGTAACTAATTTGTTTCTCAAGATGTCCAACTTGATCACATAAACTGTTGTAGTGACCCAAAGGACCGTGAACCGGGTCATCTTTCCAACTATTTGCTTCCCATATCAACGACTTCGCCATCTTTCCTCCCCGGATTGGATCCGTTCCTTCTAGCATCTTTCTAACGTTTGACATTTCGAAAACTCTTTGCACTGCTACGAAATCTTCCATCCGCCCGGCTGGAAAGTGTGGTGCGAACTCACATTCTCCTTCAATGCACCTTTTTCCCCAATGCTTGCATGCAGCGCAAGAATTCCCATCTCGCTTAACCCACTTTTTCTTCTCCTTGTTTCCACCTTGATCAGAAGAACCAGCGCCGCGGTTGGCCATTAGTTAATCAATCTTGAGAAGATCAACACCAAAAGATTAACTGCAACAAATCCAAGAAAATTAATCAAGATCATGCAAATGTCGAATCCTTCTCTTTTGAAATATTCGATTTTCGGGCCACATATGGAGTTGAATTAAGGGTTGTGTCTCTGTGTGTGTGTGTGTGTGTGTGAGAGAGAGAGAGAGAGAGAGAGATGGATTTTACCAGCAGACAGAAACTCCTCATCCGCTGCACAGCAAAGTTGCTCTAGACAGGATCGAAAAAAAGAGAGGGCTCCGTAGAATGAAATTAATATCCAGAGAGAAAGGGTTTTAGCTTGGAGGATGGGTGGAATATAAATAGATATTGCCGGGGGTATATTTGTTTTTTCAAAGAATATGTAGGGGTATCGAGGACTTTTAACAGTAATTTTCTTTTCTCCCAAGGTCGGGCTCACAGGGTTAACTGTTAATTAAGGATTGCGTGCTTTGTCATTTGCCTCAGCAGTTGACAAATAATAGCTCGATTATTTGATTTGATGATTTTTTCTATTTTACATCAGTTTATTTATTTTTTATTTTTTTGACTTTAAAACATACTCTTAATATTTATAAAAAAATATAAAAATACTTTCGGACAAATAAATTAACGAAGGAGTAATACATACGTAAATTGTTTATTTTTATTTTTTTATATTATTTTTAAAAAGTGATTAATATGCTTAATTTTTTTAAAAAAATAAATTTTAAAAAAAGTGGTATAACACAAAAAATAGCTAAAATAAAAATAACCGGACTACTTTTGCCTATCACGTTTGTAATTTTTAATAAAAAAAATTACTAAAAGGCCATGTGACTAATAAGCTAGCCTAAATCAATTAATCACTTTATACAATTCTTTTTTATCTTTTGCTTGTCAAGTACGCAATCATATTTCAGTTAAAATGGTTAAAAAATTCATAATTAATATTTCGTACTGCCTAAATTCGTTAAAGCAGTTAAACTGCCCTGCTTGTTAACCACCGTCCATTCCAGTTAGTAGCCTAGACTAGATGCGATCCTAAACCTATAGCAATAAATAGGTCAAAGGGACTTTGCAGTTTAATCTAGCTGGCACTTTCAAATTCAGTTGTCAAAATTTCACTGACAAATCAGCACACGGAGAACGAAAATAAAAATAAAAAATAAAATAGTTGACTAAAATGAAATCACCCTAATTTCGTGCTCCAAATGATTTCTACTTCTCTATTTAGCCTTTTTAAAAATTATTAAAAATTATTCATCTTTTTTTTTACTACACGAATTACGAATTTATAATTTATCTTATTTTAAATGTGTTTAAAGTAATATAAAATTGTATAAAATTTAAAAAATTAATGTTTAATTTTGTTATGTTATGAGTAAAGAATTTAAATTTTATAGTTTCGTAATTTATTTTTATAGGATTTGCAAAAATTTATAAGATTTTATTTTTATTTTATTTTATAAGAATAGCCTTTATTTTATTTTATTTTATTTTTTATCACTTTAAACACACTCAGAAAACACATATATATTAAATAAAAAAGGCTAAATAGAGATCAAATCATGATATAGAAAGAAAAAAGAGCTATCATTTGTTCGCCATAATACGTCTAGTAATAATTTTTTTTAATAAAATAATTATTTTATTTTATTACTAGATGGCATGCTTTATTACTAATAATTTTATTACTAATTTTAATTATTTTTAAGTGATATTGTGACAATTAATTGTATAAGAAACTTGTAACACAAACAATTATTATAACTATATACTTGTATAACATGTTTAGAACATGAATTTATAGAAGAAAAATACAAGTAAAGATAAAATTAAGTACTTATTAAAAATTCGTGTCATTTTTTTTTTATGTTTAATCAAGTAAAAATTAATTATTTTAATAAAAATTGTGTATTTTCTTTTCATTTCTGTAATTCAAGTGAAAAATACTTAAACTTGACAATTATTACAATTCATTTATTTTTCTGTCATATTTTTTAATTTTTTCCTTCTCTATCCATATTCGCAGTCTACGTCTAAGTATAAGACTGCTGAACTACAATAATAAAATATTTCACTTAATAAATTAAATATTTTATCACTAAATATTCTAGTCAATCTAGCTACTCCTCGTTAAATAATAATATTAGAAACATTATTGTTTATAAAACATTAATTAAAAAGAAATATGAAAGCTAGGTTGTGTTTGTCCTTAAAAAAATAAATTTTGGTGATTAAGGGACTTTACGGGTTGATCTAGAGATGGCACGATCCAAAGTTGTCAAATTTTAGCTATTAATTTAAAAGTCAAACTCAATAAAACAAAAATGAAGGTGATATTTGGTTTGATTTTTTATTTTTTATTTTCTGTTTTCTATTTTCTATGTTTTATGTTCTAAAAATTTCAAAACATAAAAACAAA
>JAVXUM010000030.1:26496719-26511618 GCA_035590655.1 Pouteria glomerata
GTCAAAACCCGTTGGAACGCATCACAATGGTGCGTTCCAACGGGTTTTGGCAGAATTTTTGAAAAAGTTATATTGAGTTTTGTACTAAAAAGTTTTACAAAATTCCAAAATTTTCAAAATTCTTCAATAATATTTTGCCACCTTTCACTTTATATAATTTTTAACAATTTTATATCAAATCAAACATAATCATTTAAGCATCATTTCAAAACAACTTTTTACATTTCACTTTTAAAATTTTGCACTTTTGAACTTTTTTGGTTTTTATTTGGAGTTTCAAACGTGGCCTAAAAATCATAGTGTGTGGGCTAATTAAGCAATTCTTTTTTTCATCTCATTCCCATCATTCATTTCACCCCCTTCTCCAACACTTAACCCAACTAACACCTCCCCACTACACCTAACTTGCTAAAATGAGTCTAGCTATCTCTTTTGGCTCGGTCCTTCAACTTAAAGAAAAGACAAGCCTATACAGCAATGATTGCAGTATTGGTAAGTGTAGGCTGTTAGAATACACCTTTCCAACCCAATTTTTCTTCAAACTTCTTCTTATACTTGTTAATGCTTGTCAATGGGAGGCCAGTTTGCATAAAAGATTGACACCCAAGTATGTCTGAAAATTAGGAGGGGATTTTCCCAGTCTGAAGCCCTATATAGTAATATTCGGATTTTTTAAGAAAATGAGTACTGCAAGATTCATCAAATGCGTGACTGTGGGTGATGGTGCAGTGGGAAAAACCTGCATGCTGATTTCCTACACCAGCAATACTTTTCCCACGGTATGAAATGAAATTACGTGGTGATCATTAAACATTTCTTATTTTGGTGGAAATTTGAGAAAATGAAAGTAATATATATATATATTCATGTACGTATATCTCTGCTGTTTGACAGGATTATGTTCCAACTGTATTTGACAACTTCAGTGCTAATGTGGTGGTGGATGGTAGCACAGTGAACCTTGGCCTGTGGGACACTGCAGGTGCAAAATTTTCTGCAATTTAATCTTTTTATACTATTTAATTTCCAGAAAGTATCCAATTTTTACACACCAAATACTCGTTAAAATCTTATATTAGTTTGAAAAGTTTGATTTTATCGATATAGGACATATTCTATGGCTTAATTTAGTGATGGTTTTGCAGGGCAAGAAGATTACAACAGGCTAAGGCCTCTCAGTTACAGAGGAGCCGATGTGTTTCTTTTGGCCTTCTCTCTCATCAGCAAGGCCAGCTTTGAGAACATCTACAAGAAGGTTGTTCACTTGTATTTTTACTCCCATTGATTCCCAATTTCGAATTATTAAATATTATCCTCTACCTTTTGATTTAATATACGTATGATAAAAATCCTGCTTCTTTATTAATAGTGGATCCCTGAGCTGAGACACTACGCTCCCACAGTCCCAATTGTGCTGGTCGGAACCAAGCTTGGTAAGACACATTAATCTTAAAATCCATTAAAAAAAATTAAAATTAAAAAAAAAAAAAAGGACACTTTGACCATAAATCTTACTAATGAAAGGCTGAATGAAAGCAGATTTACGAGAAGACAAGCAGTACTTGAGTGATCATCCTGGGGCAACACCAATAACAACTGCTCAGGTAACTCAGCAGCCTTCAAAGCAAATTATACTAGCAACTTTTTTTTTTTTTTGAATTTAAAATTTCCAAGCTTAGTTCCAGTGTTCGCTCAAGAGGTTTTTTAACGATGATAATGTCGGACAGGGAGAAGAACTGAAAAAGACGATAGGCGCAGTTGTTTACATTGAATGCAGTTCCAAAACTCAGAAGGCAATTAATACTACTTCTGACTCATCTTCAAATTAAACTAATTCTGCTAAATAATGCATGCGCCAGACCAGATGATGACCTTGATTAATTTTACCGTTATTTTTCAGAATGTGAAGGCAGTGTTTGACACAGCAATAAAGGTTGCATTGCGCCCACCAAAAGTGAAGAAAAATCCACAGATCAAACAGAAGCCAAGGCCTTGCACCTTGCTTTGATTTAAAGTTTTAATTCTGGATTTTATTTGACATGCATCCATGCATCTGTAAAACTGTCAAAATTGTTGTAGCTAGCTAGCTTTTTGAAGTCTTGCTTTCCATTTTTGTTACCAGTTTTGGAAGATACATATACATATATATATATATATATATCCACAGAGACTTTAATCAGATGTATGTCCCTTGAGCTACAGCTTCCCCTATTGAAAAATCTTAAATTGAGTTTTGACAATTGCAGTAAAGAAAAATGTTCTTTTGATAATTCTACCATTTATACTATGAATTTCTCTTGATTTATACCAATTTCCCTAGCTAGTTGCTAATTAAGCACAAAAACATAGGTTGAAGTATTACTTCCATCAACTCTTCAAGCTTCACCGGATGGAAATTTAGGCAGATTCAGTGAAAAAAATTACGGGGTTTGGCACCTCTAATCGTCCAGAAAACACTTCGGTGTAAACATAACAATGAATATTTTCTCAAAATAAATAAATAAATCCGGGCAGGGAGTAATATTAATTATACGTACGCCTGATATTTCAACCACATTGAACTTAAAATACTTTGGTTGCATGTGCACCAAATTTGGGAATTTAATCTGATGACTTGTGGTGTGTTTACCACATGCAAGTTTGCAGTAGTGAATGCCGTTGGCACTTTTTAAGCTAGCTACCAAGCATGACACACATACCCATTTCACGAATAAATATATATTCAAAATATATATATATATATAGGAACATTCATTGCAATCACGTGCGACAATACAATCTTAAATTAAGTTCCCCGAAGAACCCACTTCAGATTTCAGCTGAACAGTTGGATCAACAAGAAGTTCGAACAGTACTGTCTGGCAAACTTTCCGAGTGTATATACATTTTATTGTACCATGATCTACGTACCTTAATGAAGGTATGTCTGTGCAGGAGCCTGCAAAAGATTAACATAGAGAAGGGTGCCTGACTCAGCTTTGGAGTGAAATAATTAAGGATGTTGTTAGTCATTAATTAATTATAATATATGAAATATATTTTAAAAAATAAATTAAAAAGTAAGTTTAATTTAAAAAATTGCTTATTTTTTTATTTTTACCCAAAAAAAAAAAAAAAAAAAAGTAGTGAGTCATGATTGCATTTATGTGTGATAAAGTATTTGCTCGACAATATATAATGCAATTGTAAATGCTCGAGAGACTGCTTAATAAGTGTAACAAAATATGTTTGACTTCAAGACAAAAATAAATAAATAATACAAGCAATCTTTTCAATTAAGTAAACTTGATTACAATCACCCAACAATGTTATAAATCTTCAAAATATAAAAATTTTTGTTGATATGTAAATTATTTCTTAAAAAATTGTCAAATTAAAATGAAATTGGTGGCTCAGTACTTTAGTTTTATTTCCCAGTTGAATAGTTTAGTTACAATTTCAATTTTTTTTGATCCTATGACTTGCAATTGAATTTTTGTTTAATTTGTTTCTTCCTCTCATGAGTATTAATTTTATTTATCACATTAAAGGTCTATTTAAAAACATACTTTTTAAAAGCAATTGAAAATTTTGGCTTAAAAAAATAGTTTTTTAAGGTTTATTAGTAAATTCATGAAATGATTGCTATAATTTCTAAGGAAACTTTTTTTATACGCAATAGATATTTTTGAAATGATAAAAGATACTAAAATAGTTAATTGGAAATTTATATTTAAATATTTTTAGAAAAATATAAAAAAAAATTATTTACAAAAAATAACTTCTTTAAAAAAATTAAAAAATTGATAGAATTGCATTTATCATCTCCCGATGTTTAAAAATTACACTTATATCTCTTCTTTTGAAATATTGTTGGCATTAATCTCCTTTTATTAAATTAACTATTATAACTTTCAAAATTTTAAGTTTTTTTTTTTCTTAGAGTTAAAATAAAAAAATATTAAAATTTTGATTAATTTAATATTTTTGATTAAATTTTAATAATTAATTTAACAAAAGAGAATAAATATTTATAATATTTTAAAATCAGAAAGTGAATATAATTTTTAAATATTAAAATATAATAAATATAAGCATTCAAAAGTGGAAGGAATTACATGGAAGGTGCCGCGTCACCCAACAAAACACGCTTTCCGCTTTGCCATACATGTGAGATTCAAAATTTGTCGTCCCTTGGGGTGATCAGGTAGAAGTTAGATGCGCTTTAAAAATTTGAGTAATGAGGTCTCGAGTTCAACTTCTTTTCGGGGGTGGGTTACAGTGTTTGAAGGTTTCTATTAGCCCCTACTCGGTCGAGCCGGTCAGTCAGAATTTACCTAAGCTGATTTACTCTTCAAGACTTTTTGCCGGTTAGGATTCTGGAACGTGCTTCACCCCGTACACAACCTTTATGAGGTAGCGGCTGCGGACTTTCACGTACTAGAAGATTCAAAATTTGTCGTTATGCGAATATTTAAATTAATATATTGCGTAAATAAATAGTTTAATTTAAATTAAATATAAAAAAATATAAATAGCTTGGTAATATATTTCACATTTTATAGAAACAAATAAGAAAATATAATAAAAAGTTTCTTTGCGTGAATCAAACTGCGTGAAATGAGAAGAATTTTCCTTCTTCGTTTGTAATTAATCTTTCATCTTCAGAAGATTTAAAGAAAATTACCGAACACCGTAATTTTTTTTAAAAAAATAAAATTTTTGATAGAAATAAACAATATTTTATATGGTTTTTCGTCTGCTACTACTTACGAAAAGGGAAGGCCTTGGATCAAACCCGGGCGATGAAAAAACGACATTACAACTCGTGTCACTCGAATTACCAGTCAAGCTCTTTCATCTGTTATTACGTGGAATTGATAATTATGAATAGATTCGATAATTATTCCATGAGTTTTATATGATAAGACTACAATAGTAACTACAAAATTAAAAATAAATAAAATGAAGTCAATAAAATTTCTTCATGTTTAATTACACGTTCACTTGTTATGATATAGAAGTGAGTATATATGTGCAGTATAAGTGTAATTTTTATTGATATTTTATTTTTTAAGGTGTTAAATGAAGTAAAAAAGATTGACAAAATTTTCATAGTAACTAGTGAGTAGTTAAAGAATTTTTAAAGAGATATAAATAAATTTGAGGTAATTAAAAATATAAAATTATTAGAAAGTTGAAAAGTTTTTAAGTAAAAAAAATAAATATATAAATAAATAAGAAGAAGAAATTATATAATTTTAAAAAATTATATATTTATAAAATAAAATTACAGCACCATTAAAATTATAGGTAATTATGAAAAGTAGGTGGTATTAGAAAGAAAATAAAAATGACTTCACTAAATTTAAAATTTTATTAAATTTGAAATTTTACGTAATATTTTTTATTTTAATAGTATTAAAAAGTGATGCACACACCATAAACTAAGCTACTAATGAATTCAAAAATAAACGAGTAGCAAATTATGTTCACAATGAAATGATATTAAATAAATTAGTGAGTCAAACACGAATTAGATTGGAGTTGTTTCATTTGTTTTATAGCTACGTAACACATGAATTGTGCGGCATTATATTTTTTTTTTTTTCCTCTTTGTCCTTTTTGAAATTTGTGTAAGTCTTGTAACTATAAAAAAAGGTTGGCACACACTATGTCTATTATTTAATTAAAATTTTATTTTAATTAAAAAATATAAAAAAATTAGTAAAAATAACTCAAATAATAAATAATTAATAATTTAAGTAATTTAAGTAAATAATAACTAATTAAGAAATATTTAAAGTAAATAACAAAATTACAAAAATATAAAATGTGTAGTTAAGGATATTTATTAAAGATAAAATTATAAACAAGTGAAATTACTTAATTATGTAGTAGTTAAAAAAATTATCTTTTAATACCATTAAAATTGTAAGTAGTAATAAGAAATTTAAAAGTATTATAGGAAGAAGAAAGATATTTCATGAATTTTAAAATTTCATCATTGCCCCCCAACATTTGCTTTATGTAATATTATGATTATAGTTAATAATTAATAAAGACATTAATTGATTTAGAATTTACTCTGTGCGTATTAATGTGTTTAATTTAATAAGAAATTGAACGAAATTTACTTATGTAAAAATATCAAAATTTAATGTGTAATTAATTTTTATTAATCAAAATTCATTTTAAGTTATAACTAAATAAATTTAATAAAAAAAACTAGAGTAGACTAATACATACTTGTTAATAAAGCATCTAATTATCTCTAGAATCTTAATACTTCATTTAGAGCTCTAATTTTTACCAAAAATTCTTTAAAAAGAAATAATTTTTGTCTTACTACATGAATCATGAGATTACAATTTTATTAATTTTTATTAATTTTTTTTATAACTTCAAACACACTCTTATATGTCGATATAGGTGTAAATGTGATTAATTTTGTTCTAATTTATTAATAATTATCTTTATTCAGACCAACTGTATTTAATTATTAAAAATTAAAATGTAAAAATATAAAGGCTAAAGTGTAAATGACAAAGTTAGAGACCACAAATCAAACCAATGAGGAACTAAAACGAAGACCAAATTAGAGGACAAAGTTGGAGACCACAAATTTAACCAATGGAAGGTTGGGTACGTGGTTCATTAAAAGATAAAAAATTAATGAATAAAGAGAAATTACTCCATCCGTGAAACAAAAGTATTGTCTCTATAATTTAGTTCGCTGGTGGAAGAATTTGATTAGTATTAATTTATTTGCTAGAACTTTTTTTCACTTTTTTATTTATGTTATTGTTAAATTAAAATAAAGAATAAATACATCATAAACGTATTAATTTAACAAAATATTCTAATAACACCATTACATTTGGTTCACTGTGCGACCCACACGTCTCACACCAAGCTCATTGTGCTTATTAGGGTTATGCATAATTTGTTTAAAATTTTATTTTTGAATTGTATTAAAACAACTAAATTTAAGAAATTTAGTTCAATTATTTATTTAATAACAATTGATTCGATAAATTCTAATAACGACTGAAATAATTTGAAATTTTAAAATTAAATAAATCAAAATAATAAAATTAAATTTTTTAATATTTAATATATATTTATATATAATTAATCTAAATATCCACTCCATATCCACAATTAACATTAGGTAAATTGAGATACAATGGTTTTGATATTCTTTTGTATAGAGTGCCTTTGAAGGCATTGACATACTTTTGTGTAGTTTAGGCGACTATAGTTTACCCTTCTGAGGCTGTACAAGGAATAATGCTGGTATATCTTGGTTTTTTTTATATATTTTATTTTATTAGTACAATTTTTCTTACTTATCAAAAAAAAAAAAAAATAGTGATTTTGAGCTATTTTTATTTTATTCATTTTTAGGTATCTAGATTGCTTTTAATTTTGTTTTCACATTCTAACTCTCAAATAACACTTATATAAAAATTATTATTTTGTCTCTACAATTAAATAATAAAAAAATATTTAAATTCATAAGCTGACGCAGACTAAGAATTATAATAATATTATATTAAAAAGTTTCTTACTATGTGACATATTTGTCCAAAAAAAATCTTTAGATATCACTTTTATTTTATTTCATTTATGGTGATTTTTAAAATATTTACCTGACTAGAGCAGTTAAGGAATTTTTTAATTTTGATAGTTGTTCTATTCCCTAATTTTTGCTTTACTCGGTTTCTTAATTTTGAATTTTATTTCTTTATTTAAACCGTTGTAAGCTTTCTAGACGTTAGAGACTTTGATTAATAAAAAATCTATTATAGAAAATTCTCTCTTTAGCAAATTTGCGTGCTTAACCTTTCGTCTTCCTCATCATATAACCAAAACGACCATAATCAAATAAATATAATTTAATTCGGTTAGTGATTAGTTGATTCATTTTTTTTTATCGATTTAATAGTCATTTTTAACTTTTATAAATAATCAATTCAGTTACAAAAAAAAATTATAATCTTTGTATCTTACTAACCGATTCTCAACTTTATCGTCCGCATTTTTCATATAATTAACTTTAAAAATTCTTTACAAATATCCGTTTATATTTTTCAAAAAAAATAAATAAATAAAATTTAAGATGAAAATAAAGAGCCCCAAACAAATATCCCTCGAGTCAATCCATGGCTAATTTAAACTTGCAATTACTGACCCATCACCGCTATTCATTCAAAATCAAGTTGGTTGCATGGTTTCTTGACTTTCAAACGCGGACCCCACCCCCTATTTATTCCACTATCAACTACTTCCATTAGACTAATCAAATACTTACACCCACACAATATATATATATATATCTCCGTCTGTCCCATTAATACTCTGCTAACAAAAAACCAAAAAGGTCAAAAAAAGAGAATCCTCACCGTAAATATATATATATATATAAAGAAAAAATAATATAATACAAATGAGAAAGAAAGACACAAATCGGTCGCCATTATACCCCCCACCTTCTCTCAGTCCCTCTCTGCACTAAGAACTTCCTGTGTCTTTCTGATGAAGATTCTAATACAAGCCCCAGCATGAAATCCTTTCTATGGTCTCCTGGTTTCTCTTCCATAGGGAACGGGTTTGTACGTTGAGTAGTAGTGCACAAGTATTTCAATTTCAATGAGAAATTCTGAGGAAGGGTATGGGACTAGGGGGTTTACGATATATGCATGTATATATATGATCCATCATCACTTTTTAATTTCTTTATTTTGATTTCTAATCTTGTTTATGATCTCATGATCAATTCTTGTAGTCTATATCTATAATGGATATATATGTACATGGGTTTATATCTCTGTCATGGTACTGTTTCAGACCCATCTTTCTTTTTGCACGAATCGGAGGGTCTGTCCCAGGAACGGAAAGGAGTTAATGTTTCGCCCATATCTGCAGTTGTTTTCAAATTCTGTTGGGGAGATCCAGCAAATTTTCTTCGATATATACATATACATATATATAGATTCGAGATCGAGAGAGAGAGAGAGAGAGAGAGAGAGAGGCAGAGAGTAGTAGTATCTGGGTGGTCTGTGGCTATATTGGTGATGATTTATGATGATTACCGTACAAGACAGTTCATGCAACACAGTGGTGATGTGAATAGAGGAGGAATTTTGCAGATTGATATATCCAAATCACTCAAATCAATCAAAGTATTATATACACAACACTGTTGGCAGCCAGGTGCACGTAAATTATCTGCACACACACAATCCGATTGACCCATCAAAGCCCCTTGGGCCCTCTCTTTCTCTCTTTCTCTCCCCACAGTTCCACCCTGCAACCCTTTTCTGCATTAAGAGCTATCCCTGCCTTTTTCTGACCATGATTCTATTAAGGGACCCAGCATGGACTCCTTTCAATGTTCTATTTGCGTCTCTTCCTTGAGAATTTGCTTCTTCAAGTAGTGTAAAAGGACTCCAATTTTTAATGCCAAATTGTAAGGAAGAGTATGGGCCTGTACTCCCGTCTTCCCTTATTATTTATTTTGGTTTCTATTCTGGTTTATGGATTTCACAGGCGATTCCTGTTGTGGGTTTTGTCTATTTTATTTCTGATGCAATTTGTTTATTTATTTATTTTTACTCTGGGAGGAGATCAGTTTATTAATTAATCGAAATGAACTGAACACAGGAGTAGGTGATCGTGGGTGGCTATAAGAAAATTGTCCTAGTGGGTTTGATTCAGTGAACAAAGGGCAACAAAGGCTTGTTTGCTTCTTCTTGTTTGTGCCTCCCTCCCATTATATTTATGTTCATATATACATATACATACGGAGCTTGGTTTAACCCTTCACATCATCAGCAACATCATATCATGGCCTCCTCAAAAAAACACTGGCCTAGTATGTTCAAGTCGAAGCCCTGCTGCAACGCCAACCAGAACAACCCCCAATGGCAACACCACCAGCATGATTTGAACAGCCCTTCTCTCTTGTCTAGTTGTTACCCCAGAACAGCCTCACACACTTCAGGTAATTAATTTCATGGAAATTGCATTCCCAAATTGCAATAATCATTCGGGTCATCCAGGACTCTCTCTCTCTCTCTCTCTCTCTCTCTCTCTCTCTCTCACACACACACACACGCGCACACACACATTGATCTTTAATTTCTTCCTATCATGCAAGTCTGTAAGACTCTAGCTAGCCTTTTTCAATTCCCAAAACCTAGGTATTATTCTATCAGTAACTATCCATCTTCTAATAACATAGTAATCATTCCAATACACATTAAACGCTTTAAACATGCAACTTGCATTTAAATATAGTTGTCATTCCAATACGAAAACACAGAATATGGAACTCGTATTTAGACGATATTGTTTTCAATTATTTAATTTTTATTTATAAGATTAATACAAACCTATGTTCCCGATTTATTGAATTATTTGCCAAGGTTCACTTAACCCATATTGTATATATGTTCTCAAAACGTGAAATAATTTTTCCGTAAATATATGCCTCTGCTAGTTATTGATCAATCATGAAAATGATTCATCAACTCTTATTTAATCTCTGTATGCTACAAAATATTTGTAAGGCTGATAAGTATCTTATTTTATTTCTGTATGCTACAAAATCTTGATTGAATAGGGAAGTTGTAAAGTAGTAAAATAGTAATTGTTTAAAATATTTAAGAAATTTTGTTTAAAGAAACTGTAATATTTTATATATATATATATATCCCCGTATTATGCTTCAACGATGCCTGGAAGTGCAGAAAGAAGTCCTGAGCCAAAACCAAGATGGAACCCTAGACCAGAGCAAATACGCATACTCGAAGCTATCTTCAACTCTGGGACGGTTAATCCACCAAGGGACGAGATTAAGAAGATCAGAGCTCAACTACAAGAGTATGGCCAAGTGGGGGATGCTAATGTCTTCTACTGGTTCCAGAACAGGAAATCAAGAAGCAAACACAAGCTACGCCACCTCCATAACTCCAAACAGCAACCCCACCACCACAACTCCACCGTTACCTCCGCGGCCGCCACTGCCATCACTGCCCCATCCTCATCCTCCTCCTCGGATAAATATTCTCCGACTTCAACTGATATGACCTTCCCATTCGGTTCTGCAACTATCATTGACATGTCCAATTCTCCTACTTCATCGGTTAACCAGCCCTATTTTCAAACTCCCAATGAGTTTCTGCCCGAACCCTACTTTTTTCCGGTGCAGCAAACCTCCGGAGCAGCTAGTGCTTCCGCTTTCACTCAAGGGTTTTGCTTTCCGGAGCTAGCAAATTGGATTCATGTCCCCACAGATCAGACGGCTGGGGATTGCTCTAATCTTTTACTCATGAGTGAACTGATGATGAATCACAGCCTCCAAAAGAAGGTTGAAGTTGAGAACCAGAATTTACAACAGCTTATGAGTTACACTGCTGCTTCAGCCCCCACTGCTTCTATTCACTCAGTTCCCCCTCCTACCGTCCCTGTTCCATCTTCCATCGGTCAAATTCTAGGTAAAAATATAAAAATACATACACACATACATGTATAAAACATCTTTCCCGTGTAAATCAACAACCCTAAAAATTATGCTGAATGCATCTTATGATTTGCATTATATTATTCTTCAATTTTTTTTTTAATTTTTATCAATTTTTTTCAAAAACCTTTAATTTTTACCAACTTTTTCTAAAAATCTATAATTTTTACAAAGTTTTTTACATTTTTTCTAATAACACCAAGCATCTAATAGTATAAAATTTATTATTCTTTCTTATTTTTTTCCCCCCCACAAAAGTTAGAACTCCAAACCTGCAGTAAGTAGATTCATTAGTATTTCAAGATCATGTAAATTTATCCAGGTGTGCAGGTACTGTTATACATACAATTTTTGATAGGTCGAGACGTGGGATATCTCTGACGTATTCCTCGCCTGCACAAAAAATATATTCACTGAGTGGAATTACTGGGATTTCAATTACACTGTTGATGATATAGATGTGTGTATGTCATGAACATACAAATTTTAGTATGTGTGATGGGGCATAGTCGTTCTTTATACTAAAATTAAATGCAAATGCAATTGGCTGACTAAAATTTCATTCGCGAACATTGTTATTGATTTTATGAAATTATTTTATAAAAAATATAGAGTCCAAAAATATAATAGTTGTATTCTTGTAATATTTTAATTTTCAATTTTTTTCTTTGAGTAAATCTTTTGCAAGATATATTCAAATATATTGTAACTTGAGTGTCAATTCAGTTGGGAAAATTTAGATTTATTTTTTAGTAGCCATTAATCATTTCTAATTTCACAATATAATTTACCCGATATTAACTTTAAAACTTTAAAAATTAGTCAAATTGATTCGAATGTTTTGAATGTTAAAAAAAAAAAATTAAATATATTGAAAATTGATTAATCCAAGTGTTAACTTGTGCGTTGTTTGCGTATACGGTCTTGTGTGGTGTACATACACTGGTGAGGACTTGTTTCTGTGTTGTGCAGGAGATGGTAGTGGAGATTCGGCTGCTGCGTTCGGACCGGAAAAATCAACTGTGTTCATCAATGATGTGGCCTTCGAGGTGGCTTTTGGGCCGTTCAATGTTCGTGAGGCATTTGGGGATGATGCTGTTCTGGTCAACTCCTCTGGTCTGCCTCTTGTCACCAATCAGTGGGGTCTCACCATCGACCCACTCCAGCATGGAGAGTTCTACTACCTGATTCGAACTTCGATTCCTATTACTCCAGAATCACAGGTACTATAGTATTTCCAAATTAATATTTTACTTTTTTTTTTTAAAATCAATTCACAATAATTTGACATTATTCTCCGACTTTTATTGTATATAAGTTGTTTTATTGGTTCAGTTTAATTTTTTTTTCTTTTTTTTTCTATTTTGCGTGTAATAGCAGGAGTATATATATATATGTATAATAGGGGGTGTGACCCCCTCACGGTTTAAAAATTTTATTAAATGTTTTACATTTTTCAGTTGAAATATTATTGAAATAAAACTGCTTTCATTTACTATTTACCCTTCTTTGTTAACTTTTTTTTCTTGTTTGCAGATATAAGAGACGTGTGGAATCTGAAGAGATGAGCTACCTGTTCTTCTCTTAGTTTTTTTTTTTTTCATCAGTCTCCGCCCCAACCCCCCCTCTCTCTCTCTCTCATCTTTCCAAGGACCTTCCATAATGTGAAAGTTCCATGGACTCATTAATGTATTCAGTTTCAAGTGAATGGTATACCTGCACATATACATGACTATTATATATATATATATGGACAATGCTTTCGATGATGCTCTACATGCTTATGATTATTATATATGTACGGTTTTAGCGCACCCATTGGGACGGATCTTATTCCAACACCATAGAAGGTATTGTGTATTTGTCACTTTCAGGAGGCATTTATTAACCCCGGGTGCACTTCTCCTGCCTCGAACTCGCGACCTTAAGTATGGCGTACCCATTGGAGGGCGGAAGACTTCTCCTGCCTCGAACTCGCGACTTTAAGTATTAAAACGAAGACTTATCAGGTAATCTTAAGGTTTTGGCGTACCCATTGGAGGGCGGATCACATTCCCGCACCATAGAAGGTATTATGTATTTGTCACCCTCGTGAGTCTTTTATTAACCCTAGGGTGTGCCTCTCCCGCCTCGAACTCGCGACCTTAAGTATTAAGGTGGAGACTTATCGGGTACCCCTGAACCACTTGGTCTAGTGGATCAAGAGTACCTGATAAAGCTCCGCCTTAATACTTAGGGTAGCGAGTTCGAGATAGGAGAACTCCGCCTTAATACTTAAGGTAGTAAGTTCGAGGCAGGGGAGGCACACCCCAAGGTTAATAAAAACCTCCTAAATGTGAAAAATACATAATATTTTTTATGGTGCTGGAATAGGATCCGCTCTCCAATGAATATGCCAAAATCGTACAATATATATGGACAATCTTTTGGTGATGAACTACTAAAATAAAAATCAGGTATTAATGCATGAACAAATTCGATGTTTATATAACGGACTGCAGGTGATTACATAGTGACAACTTCCATGTTGCGTGCAAATTTGTTTATGCATTAATATTTGCTTTGTGTTTTATGTACCTCATAAATAGCAAGCAACACCTATTCGTTAGGATGTTTATGCAATGACGAACTTGAGTTTTACTTGTTATTTACGAAGTTGGTAAAATACAAAGTAAATATTAATGCATAAATTAACTCGCTTGCATGCATGTGATGTTTAGATAGTGATGAATTAACATGCATCTAAGTTTGATGATATCGTTTTTTCTTTATTTATAATTTTTATTTTGAAATTATTATTTTTTTACGAATAAGAATAAAAACAAATCTAATTATTTATGAGTTATTCGAACACGATTCGTGATTCAAATAAGTTCAGATTAAATTTGATTTATCACCCGTTTATATTTGAGTTTGAACTTGAATCTCGAAAACTCAAGCTGAAAAACTAGCAATCTAGTTTGATAAAATAATATATAAATTTTTAATAACATTTTTATTATATTTTTATAACATTTATTTATTATATTTTAAACTAAAACGATATTAGTTTGATTTAATTAAATTTTTTTTTACTCGATTTTGAGTTTAATTTTTTTTTAAACTAAACTCAAAAATATATGAAATTTCAAACCAAACTCAAAATTAAACTCAAATTCAATATAAATAAATTGAGTAAAGCTCAAATAAATTAAAAGCTTTGCTCAATCCAACTTCTTTTCACCCCTTGGAGAATTCCTTCGAGAAAATGGAGGGAGTTGTAATTCTGGAGCGTGGATTGCATTGACCAACTAACACAACTATCTAGGCCTCACAATTAGGGGTGGAAACGAACCGAGCTATTCGCGAGCTACTCGAGCTCGGCTCGAAAAAAGCTCGGCTCGAGCTCGG
>JAVXUM010000030.1:26577129-26588614 GCA_035590655.1 Pouteria glomerata
CTTATCAAATATATAAAAAAATTATCACTAATAATTTTTAACAAAAAATTACCAAAAGTTAGAGCTGGCAAACGTTTTTTTATAAACTCAAAGACTCAGCTAGCCACGTCACCGATCCGCAAACTATCCAGGTTGCAATCAATCATAACCGTCAATAACTACGTTTACGCCAGAAAGCGCAATCAACGGCCAAGATAAAAGAAAAAGTTGAAAGGCTGCCACGTCACCAATCCGCCGGTAGCTTTCAAATCAATCATCACCGTCAATAACCAATCCAAATCAACGGCCTCAATCTATTCGAATCCCGCCACAAATTTCAGAACTTCTTATAAGTAAGGCCCTCCAAACAGGCCTGTGATCACGCTCTCACTTTCTAAGCACGTATTGATATATCTCTCTCTGTGAAATCCTTGTCCTCCAATGGCTCGTACTAAGCAGACTGCTCGGAAATCAACCGGCGGCAAGGCTCCTCGGAAGCAGCTAGCAACCAAGGCCGCTCGGAAGTCTGCCCCGGCCACTGGCGGCGTGAAGAAGCCCCACCGCTTCCGTCCTGGGACGGTGGCGCTTCGGGAGATCCGAAAGTACCAGAAATCTACGGAGCTGCTGATTCGGAAGCTGCCATTCCAGAGGCTGGTGCGAGAGATTGCTCAGGACTTCAAGACTGATCTCCGCTTCCAGAGCTCCGCCGTCGCAGCCCTCCAGGAGGCTGCTGAGGCTTACCTCGTTGGACTCTTTGAAGACACTAATCTCTGTGCTATTCATGCTAAGCGCGTTACCATCATGCCCAAGGATATTCAACTTGCTCGCCGAATCAGGGGTGAGCGTGCTTGAAGATAAATTTTGGCTTAAGGCGGATTAATGGTTAGGTTATCTTGTAAAGATGTGTTACGGTTAGGTTTGTTTTCAGTTTGAAGTTACTGCTGTTCCCTACTCGTTCTTATGTAGTGAATATATTTTCAATGAAAATTGATCTCTTTGTTATTCTGGTGGTCATCTCTCTTTCTCTCTCTGCGTTTTTGTCTCTGTATTTGATTTTTTCTTCAGGGATTTGTTCAGATCTTACAGTAAAGATGAATTTATGCATGAATAGCCACATTTGGGTGTGTTTTACTGCCTGTGTCTGATTCTATGTTTTATATTGGAAGTTTAAATTTAATCAAGATGATACAAAGCGATACGAGCTCTCAAGCTTTCATTTATATGTCAATTGGCTTGCTCATAATTGTTGCTGTCACGTTGTGCGCTTCAACGCTATAATATTGTTGTGCCTTTGTTTGGTTTGGGAGCATTATCATTACTTAAGTTTTATTGTGCATCAGTACTGACCTGTGATAATAAGAAACAAGAAAAAGAAAAAGTTCATGTATTTGGACTTTTGTCCTTGCATCTTTATTTACATTCACTTGTCTTATTTCTTTGAATTATTTTAGCTCATTTTAACCATGCAATAACACTTTGATTGAAGAAATGTTCCTCAGTGATATTCTTATATAATTAGCAATACAGTAATAGAGCTTTATTTAAATCTTGTAAATTGGTTTGAGTAAGGCATCGAACTGAAAATAAGAGATTTTGATCGTTTATGAACAATGGCCTCTTTCTAAGGGGAATGTTTTGGCCACATTGCCTTGTTGGCATTGATGTTATTCAGGACCCAAGCATTGCATTTCTGCTCATGTCCTTTGGGGTAGGTTGTCTGATCCTCATAATGCATTTTTTTTTGGAGAGGGAGGGGGGGGGGGGGAATATACTTGATCCAATCATCGAATTTCTTCAGGATGAGAGCTTGTTTTGTTGGTTTTGGAGTTGCTGAGAAGAAAAATTTGCTCCCGTTTGATGAACTTGGTTTGAAGAAAGTGAATTTGATGTGGGTTACCTGGCGGCCAAGCTTCTAAACAACCCAAAACTGTACAAATATGAATTGGCAGAGTTGGCTCGTAGAGTACTTGGATCAAGCAAATGGTCTTGGTCCATGGGGAGACAAATCAAGTGTGCAATTTGCATTGACCGCTGGATCCAGAGAATGGGGTTAATAAATTATCAAATCATATTTGCTAGGAAATTCCCTTATGCGAAGAATTGGACTCTGCCATCTTTAAGCAACAAAGAAACAACTTGAGTCTCAAACTAGGGATGGCAATGGCATTGGCGATGTTTGCTTTGAGGCCAAATTCTAAGAGGACGACTCCTCGGGGGTGGAACCTCCAACCAACAAGCCTTTGAAGGGAACTGATGATTATTCGTCCAAATGTTCTGCTTCTTTTCCTCAGCCTGTTTCTTCTCCACCCGCTTCCAAGGGACTCGTGAAAAGAGTCAACTCCAAGGGGCACCGAAAATGACTTTTGGGGTAAACAACACTGTACATGTGAGCTAGCCCCATGTTAGGATTCTGTGTGTATGAATTGTCCTAATTTCTTCCTTTCCCCCTCTTCTCTCTGGCTATTGTAAGAATTCAATCCTTCTCGCCATCGCATTTGGGAGTTTTGGGTTGGTGAATTCAATCCTCGTGGTCCAAATTTTCAGTATTTGCAAAGATATATGCAATGCGATGGCTTTGAATTGTAGAGTTAGAGCATTTCAGCCCTGTGTTGTTCCAGAAGATGTCTTGTATAAGCAATTCATAAATTTTCGACACGCTTAGAAACAAATTTATCAGACTAAGCTAAAAAAATTAATAATTAAATTTCATAAAGGTTTAAGCTTGGATTGTTAACAAAATTGAAGTTGAGTTTAACTTCATTATTTTTAAATCTTTAGAAACAGGTTTAATATGGATGTATTTCGAATTTGTAATCAGAGAAACAAAAATATAACTTCTACATGAATAGAAATAAAAATAAAGAAAAATGTAAGAGTAAACTTTTAAGTAAGTACCATCCCTTAGAAATCCAGTGCGGATAAATTAGACAAACATCAACTAGCAATAAAAATCTTCAATTATTAATCTACTATGACGTTTCATCTATGCTTTCTTGTCATATGTTGCGCTGTAAATGCATTGTCCCAATTTAAAGCTACATCCAAACAGAACTTTCAATTATATTTTCAATTTATACCGAAAAATATATTTCCAGAATAGTAGTATACACTGAAGATAACAAAAGTTCTCCAATAATTGCAAAATATAAAAGGAAGACAACGACTGCAAACCACCGATGTTAAGTAGCTCAAAAGGGTTGAAATAATTTTCCATTTTCTGCCGTAACTCTTTGCGATAAGATATTATTCTCTGACCGGGAGCAACTTGTCCTCCATGACACATTAATTTTCCAACCACTTCTTTATCAATCCTTGACCAAAACCTCGCATTTTCATATTGCATTTTGGAGACTTTTATTCTTAAAATATAAGTAATGCGCATTGTGTTAAGAGTTAGCTAAGTGGAATGAAAAAAGAGCACAAGGTTTGAGAGAACTCTTCAAGTCATGGGTTCAATCCTTGTTTGAACGCTCCTCATACAACCCTTGCTTGAACGCTCCTCATACAACGGATTGGATCTAGGGGTTAATGGTCAAATCCTGAAGTTTCGAGCCTCGGCTAAATGGAGTTGGCGCTAGAGTCCGGTTGAGTGATCGGCGCACAAGGACCGAAGATTTCTTTGTACCAAAAAAAAAATATGTACCGCACATTTGATGATTGATAAATAATATTATAAAATAATATATGAAATTAAATAAATATGAGATTAATTTTGTACGTATAATTATTTTTTGATAAAATATAACATAAAATAAAAATATGATTTGTAAGAGATAATTTTAGACATTTAAATTTTAGTTAAAAATTATTTTCAGATATAGAAATATAATACTACCTTCTCTACTACTTCCCTTAACCAAACACCTAATAAGAGATACCCTACAAATAATTAATCCAAACTCCCATCCCTAGTACCTCAGTCAAACACAACCATCATAAGTCATGGGGTTGTTTGAAGCTATAAAAAGCTCTTAAAAATTCTTAAAAATTTTAAAATTTTCTATTATTTTTTACACATTCACACCTATTACAACTCTAAAAAAAATTACATAACTCGAGTTCGATTAATCGAATAATTGTAATTTTTTTTTTAATGTGACCACCGTTATCTAAGTTATCAAACAAAACCCATTGTCAATATTTTTTAAAGAAATTTGAAAATCGTTCTGACGGATTTCACAACCGTTCTGACGAATTTCTCTGCAAAAGTCAATATTTTTTACTATTCATCTCTGAAAAACGTGATTTGTCACTAAACATCCAAATATTACTCAAACCACATTTTTCGTTGTTTTTCGTTACTCCAAACACCCCCATAAACTCTATTTGACGAACCAAATTTAAAAAAAAAAAAAATTAAATTTTTGTATCAACTACACGAATTATAACTTCAATATATTTTTACTACTTTTTGTGTTTGGGCCTGCGTGCGATACCAACAAACTAAAGATTTTTCGTCTAAGACCTTACCACCTGAGTCTCCGTTCTCAATATCGTTGTCCGAGCAAAATTTAAACAAGGATTGTCTTCCAATCTGATACGTAAGATCCAATCCATGGATCTCAATCAAAGCAGCCATGGAGCAAATGAGTTGTTCCGAGCTCAATCTCACATATACAAACACGCGTTCAGCTACGCAAACTCCTTCTGCCTCAATTGCGCACTTCAGCTGGGCATACCAGACAAAATTCACAAGCACAATCACCCCATCTCTCATCCTAAACTGGTCTCAGCACTCCAACTTCCCCCAGAAAAGTCCAGTCCTCTTCGCAGGCTCATGAGCTTCTTAGTCCACTTGGGTTTTTTTTCTACCACAAAAATCGATTCAAATCAAGAAGAAGAAGAAGAAGAAGAAGGGTATGTCCTCACACCCTCATCCAGGCTCCTCCTGAGGGATGAAATTACCAACCTGTCCCCGTTTGTCCGGGCTATGGTCGATCCTGTTATGGTCAATCCGTGGCGGTCTTTAGGGGATTGGTTCTTGGGCAAGGAAAAGAGTCAACTGACGGTATTTGAGACTGCATTTGGGGTTGGGATGTGGGAGTATTGTGACCGGAACCCCGAATTCAACAACGTTTTTAACGAAGCAATGGCCAGTGATTCTCGGATGATGAGTTTGGTTGTTAAGGATTGTAAGGAAGTTTTTGAAGGGCTGGATTCTCTGGTTGATGTTGGGGGCGGCACTGGATTCGTTGCCAAGATCATTTTGGAGGCTTTCCCTCGTATAAAATGCACCGTGTTTGATCTGCCTCATGTTGTTGCAGATTTGCCAGAGAGAGACAACTTGACCTATGTTGGAGGTGATATGTTTCACTCTATCCCATCTGCAGATGCCATTTTGTTCAAGGTATGATGACTTATATAATGGTATAGCAGATTCCATTGCCATACTATTTCATTAGGTCACCAAATAATTGGGTAAAATACATTTACCAATTTTGTTCTTCATCATTAATCATACTTTGGGATTTGTACTTTTAACTGTGTTATATATTTTACCTAATGTGCATTTGATTTAGGGGTGGACCGAAGTGAGGGTGCGCTCACTCACTCAAAAAATTTACACTTTATTCCTATTGTTTTTATCCTTATTCACCGAGAGATTGTACTTTTGTCTCATTATTTTTTTAATTTTTATCCTTATTTATATAAAAATTATACTTTCGCCGACTAATTACAAATCTTAAGTCGCTCATGACGTTTCTCTTATATTAAAATTGGTTTGAAATTTTGATATTGAATGATTATGTCAGTTTCATGAAATTAAACAAAATTTCAAATAATATTGGTTGGTGGAGGGTCAATTTTTGAACTAGATCAAATATACAACGTCAAAGTGAAAAAAATTGTAGATCAAATATACAACGTCAAAGTGAAAAAAATTGTAAGTATAAAAGTGCTAAATGTATTTTACTCTAAACAATTCTAAATGATTAGATTTTTAACTAAATTTTGTAAAAATATAAAGACGGTGATTATATAAGGAGTACTCTTTCTTTCAATGATAGTAAGAATTTTAAATAACTAATTTTATAAAATTATTTAAAATTCACTCAATTCTGTCATTAATTATTTATGAAGAATTCTAAAGGAAGGGTTCAATGGATATGGCTGGCAGTGTGTTCTACATAACTGGAGTGATGACAACTGCATTAAGATACTGAAGAGATGCAGGGAAGCCATTGCTGGAGCAGGTGGAAAGGTTATGATAATAGACATGGTGATAGATGGGGAGAAAGACGAGCCTGACATAACTGAAACAAAGCTTGTTTTCGACATACTGATGATGGTTTTGGTCACTGGAAGGGAGAGAACTGAGAGAGAATGGGAGAAAATCTTCTTAGAGGCTGGCTTTTCTCATTACAAGATAACTCCCATCTTTGGTTTGAGGTCCCTCATTGAGGTGTTTCCTTAGACTATTAATTATGTGGTGTAAACCTTTATATATAATATACATATTGGTGAATCCTGTATGGTCAAGAGTATTTTTCCTACTAATGTATTATATTTGTAACAAGCTGCCATCGGACTTCTTGGCCTCTACGCTGTACCCATGCAGTTCAATAATACCAATTGATTTTATAATTTTTGGGTAAAAGTTTTGTAGCAATATAACTTTCATATTAGCTCAATTCGTCGAGTTAGGTTTCTTTTGGCATTAGTAACCAACAGTTTATAACTAATTGTTTAGCTTTTTGGTCTTATATTTACCTTTTATGATTCAAAAAAATAAAAATAAAAATAAATATAATAAAATAATTTTGATTATTTCCTAAAAGTTTAAAAAGTTAATGCTAAAAGTTAAAGTCTTGTTTGACAAAGTTTTTCATTTTCTTATTTATTTTTTTAAACTGAATATAGAAACTCATTTGTTAAATTTGTTTATAAATTTTAGTTTTAAAAAAAATGAAAACTACTTATAAAATTTTTAAAAATGGTAAAAATATGAATAATGTAATTTTTAAGGTTTTATTTTTAATTTTCATTTTTTGTCAGAATCATCATCAATTATTGTCCACCGTCGCTTGACCATTGCCAACCTTAGCCATCCATCGCCATTGTCGCCGACTGTCACCTACTATTGATTGTCCATCGCCCACCTCTAACCACTACTTTTATCACTAGTCACTATAACTTCAGACTACCAATCATTTTTTATTATCGTCGACTAAGTACCATTGAGAACTCGCTTTGCTGTTGACTGTGAAACAACCATTCACCTTCTATCATCATTGATTGACCATCTTTAACCACACTTGTTCGGTCACTACTTTTACTGCTGACCACAAACCACCTTTGCTGTTGGTTACTATCCTCGACTATCAGGCACTCTTTTAACTTTATTACTGTCAATCAACAATTATTATTATTAAATATATTTTTAATTTTTAATTTTTTATGTTTTCACTAAAAAAAAGAAATCGAACATAAAAACTCAAAATTGAATAAAAAATTAAAATTTAGCAATTTTGTAAAGCGAACCCTAAAAAAATACATTTTTTTATGTTTCTATAATTTTCAAAAATTTAATTTAAAAAATTGAAAATTTCAAAAATAATTTTCAATTTTTTAGAAACTAAAAATTAGAAACAAATTTACTCAACGAATTTTTATGTTCAATTTAAAGAAAAATGAAAATTGTTACGTTCAATTTATTATTTATTTAATTTAGAAGAGGAATAGAAGGAAATAGACTTCACATTTGCAAAAGTCCAGCCAAACGATTCCCAATTTCAATAAATATATTTTCTATATTTTGAAACTAATTTAATTTGGTTCATTTCACATGATCTAAGGTTGCATTTGTTTGAGGGAGATAGACACAGGATTCGGACTGCTCATCCGTGGGACCCACAAATACTGCATTTGAAGAGCGCAATTGTTTGCTGGACTACTCATCCGGCGAGATGTGTATTCCGTGATTTTGTGGGATATGAAATCCCATGGGGTGTGTGGGATTCTCAGTCAAGAGAAAAGAGATAACGATGTGAATTATTAAAATAATTTATTATTAATTAATTTTTTTTTTACATTAATAAAGAAATAGGCGGATGAAATTGTTTATATTAAAATATTTTTTCTGTACATTTAAAAAAAATTATTTGCCGGATTGTTTTGAATTATTTTTAACAATGCATTTGCAGTTCAAAGGATAATTTGGTCATTTTATTTTAAATTCCACATCTAATCTTCTCAATCAAACACATGATTAAATTTCCCTCACTCTAATCCTTTCTCCTTATCCCATGTAACAAATCCCGAACAACTTATCTCCGTTGTAGCAGTGGGATTCATTGTCCAGTAATAAATATGGGAGATGTCATCCTGAAATATAAAGCCGGCAAACAAACATAACCTAAGTGTCAATCTTTCTGGTGGAGACCAAAAGTGATATTGCGTGTTTCCTTTGGATAAATCTCATGAAGGATGGCATTAAAATCTTTTGAGCTCACATGTTTTATAAATTTGCACGCATAAATAAATTTATATGCTAGCTTCAAAAAAAAAAAATTATATACTGGTTTTTGGCGAGTAATTATTTTTAATATAGTAATTACTTTAGTCGAATTAATCGAGAATTGAAAATATTATATTTGGAGTTCCTACCTAATACGTTATCTAGTTAACTGATGTAGACTTTTATCTAAAAGACTCTCTCTAAGCTAGAATAAAATCATAATAATAATAATAATAATACATTAATCATCTCAACGGTCCGAGTTGATAATGGACCTAAAACCTCTATAGGCCTGGCCTGATCCATTTCGGTAGGCTTGATTATTTTTCAACTAAATTTAATGTATATTTTTAGTGTCGAGTTGAGTTCAGTAAAACTTTTAAACCCAATTAATCGACTTTAGATCCCACTAAAATATGTTATATTTTTTTAAAAATTTGATCAAAATTAAATTTTAATTAACTTTATGTACAAATACAACTAATTTTGTTTCCAGAGTTAACCACATTAGTTACTGGATTTACTCTCTATATATACGACGCGAAATTACGGAACCGCATTAGTTACTGGGTTTACTCCCTATATATGCGACGCAAATTCAAATTCCATGATTTTCTCGAAAGCATAGTTGAGGGCTAATTATGTATCATTTAATTTACCTATCAGTTATGCAGGTCGTTGAAATTTGTAATAAATCAGTGAGAGTTTCTGCTAGCTCCAACTTCTATGCCTTCACCTCTATAGCAGCACAAAAAGATCAAACTTTGATGACAATATCAAAGGAAAATGTTAATATCAAAATAATTAATATTAATGCTATAACAATCATTAATATACACGGTGCAAGTGGTTAGTATAATAAAACTCCTGACATTAACATTAATTACTTTGATATAATTATTTTTCATATCCAATAACTTAAACTCTTAATATGTACATAAAAATAAAATCAATCTCCTTAAACTTAATTTAAAAAAAAAAAAAACTTATTTTTTAAGCTACTAAAAAGTTAATTTTTTTTTAGAGAATAAATAGAAGCTATCTTTTTATTAGTTACGTCCTAAAATTTTTTCTTCATTTGAAATTATTATCTTTTATTGTTTAAAAAAATTTAAAATGTAAGAGAATAAATTTAATTATTTTAAAAAAAATTAAAACACCACATAATTAAAAATTACGACACTTGAAAATGGCTATGTGACATCTCGAACTCCAAAAGTTGCGCATCATGAGTGAGAAATTCCTAACTAAATATTTGAATAATGCCCCGCTAGACTAACCGTGCGATGAAACTAAGAATTTGAAGCGTACAAGTTGTCTTTACAAGGATCCCAAGAAAAGTCAATGGAGCCTTGGCTAAACAATTATCAAACAACGTGGGCTTTCCCTTCTAATATGGGATTGGTGAACACGAAATCAAATTAAATAACAGTGGATCCCACTGATCCCATCCAGCACTTCAAACTGTGATTGATAAGAAGGGCTCAAAAGGGCGAGAAATTAAGCAAGCCAGCTCGAGATGATTTTCCACAAGGAGCATCTTGATTTGGTGTTCGTCCCAAGTGGGTTGCTCCTCATGTTTGGTTACCATCTCTTCCTCCTCTACAGATGCCTCCATCTCCCTCACACGACAGTGTTTGGCTTTGAGAACAATGACAAGAAAGCCTGGGTGGAAAGAGTTATGCAGGCAAGATTAATCTTCCCCCCTCCTCCTCTCCTTTGTCTCGTTCTTAATTAAGCTAGCCAATTTCCATAATAACTGACTAATGTTATTCTACCATTTTTCCTTAAAGAATACTAGAATGATGATAAGCCTTGGCCTCAATCAATCACCTTTAGGAAAGAAGAAAAAAAAAATAATACTGAGAAAAAATCTGTTAGAAAAAAAGTAATCAAAATAAAGTAAACACTTATGAAATTATCATTTGAAAATAATAATTTCATACAAGTCCATTTTAATTATGATGCTATTACCGTCACATTGTTTCAATTTCACTTTGTAATATATATTTTTTTTTGTTCTAATACTTTCGAAAAATACTATTTGACTAGAAAATGCACTAGAATAGCGTGATGATTGTAGTTTGTAATTTAAATATAATTCTATAAGGTTATTTTATTAATTCTTTTTTAAAGTGACGAGCTTTCAAGCATTCCACAGCATTCTAGGCTTTTTTTTTTTTATATAAAATAAAATTTTCAATTTACAAAGCACCACTTTTTAGAAAAACAACAATTAAAGGTCAGTTTATAGCATAAATGTTATTATCAACTTATTCCTCTGTTTACAGAATATTAGGTAGAATAGCATTTTTCTAAGAAAAATTATTCTACCATTAGAATGTCCTTAAAAAAAATATGTCAGAATAATCTATATAACAAATTAGGTCACTTGACGTGACCGTTGTCCTATATGGCATGGTCAAAAAATTTCAAAAGCAAAAAATGAAGGCTGAAGGTTTAGAAATAGGAAATGAAAACTGAAGGTTAGGCAACCATGCCTTTAGGCACGGGTCACTTCTAATGTGTAAATAATATCTATATATATTGTAATTAGTTAGCATTTTAGTGAATATTTGTATTTAAATTGATAAAGATAGTGTTTGGTAGCACAATTTCTAATAAAAAAAATACTAATTTTTATTTTTTAGGTGTTTACCAAAATACCAAAAATTGTCACTTTTCTATTCTATTATAGTAATTTGCTCTACTCAAAAATTACTAAATATTTTATCAAACACACAAGAGTTACTAAAAGTTATTAAAAATTGTCCATAATTTTATTAAATATTTAAAAAATTGTTAAAAGTTACTAAAAGTTACCAAAACTTTTATCAAACACCCAAAAATTATAAAAAGTTATTAAAAATTATAACTTATTTCACTAATATACAAAAAAATATAATTAATAATTTTTAACTAAAAATTATTTAAAATTAAATTATTAAAAATTATACTTCCAACGCTAATAAAGTAAAAAAGTTTCCGCGTGGTTTTGGCAACCAATTAATTGTACTGCACTAACACAAATTAGCAAGGTTTGGGCAG
>JAVXUM010000030.1:26837102-26850454 GCA_035590655.1 Pouteria glomerata
ACATGTTTTTGCTGTAAGTTTTCAAAATTTTAAAAACGAAAATAGAAAAATAGAAAACTGAAACGTTACCAAACGGGACGAAAATATCACACTTTAAAATTTATGATATTTACTTAAAACTTGTGAATAGTGACCCAAAAGCTTAATCATTGTGGTTGGTGAGGTAAACTGTTTTGCCGATCATGTGATGCTTCAAAGTCAGCAAAAAAAAAGGCCCATAAGATGCTCTTAGTACAACCTTTTGTCATGTCTTTTGCAATTTCCAAAGGTTGCAGGACCCCAGTTGCACCACATAGGCTGCGTTTGCAGCTAAAAAAAACAAAAAAACATTTCAAAAGTGAAAAGTTGTAAAATTTAAATGTTTAAAAAGTTATTTTGAAATAATAATTAAATGATTATATTTAATTTGATATAAAATTATTAAAAATTATATAAAATAAAAAGTGATAAAATATTATTAGAGAATTTTAAAAATTTTAAAATTTTATAAAAATTTTTGATACAAATGTCTACAACTTTTTTAAAAATTCTGTCAAAATCTGTTAGAACGGACCCAACAAATTTCAAAAAACTTTAAAAATAACACTTTTTTTAAACTCCAAAAAATTTTAACTTTTTCAAAAATTTTATTAAAATCCATTGGACGTTTCAATGAATTTTGATAAAATTTTTAAAAGAATTAGAATTTTTAAAATTTAAAAAGAAAATGTTATTTTTAGAATTTTTTTAAAATTTTTGGCCTCCAAACGGGCCATAGAGGCAATCAAATCTCTGTCCTGTCCACGCTCCCATTTCCGAATGATTTCATGTGACTTTCAATGGCTCGTTTGGCGCATCAAATTAATTAAAATTAATTAATTTTTATTAATATTTTTTTAATTACATTTTACTAAAATAATTTATATATCAAATTATTATATTTTTATTATTTGTTCTGGATAAATTTTTGTTAACTAAACACGATCAATATCTTCATTCATTCTCGATTATAAAATATTTAACTAGTCAAGATCAAGTAAAATTTATTAATTTTTATTAGTTTATTATATTTTTTTAATTAAAATTCATCACATATTATCTATATATTAAATTTTTATATATTTATTTTATTTTTATCAAATTTTTACTAATTAAATACCGTTACGTTTATAAATATAAGACTCGTTTGGAGTTCAAAAAAAATAAAAAAAATCAATAGAAGTGATTGATATGATGTAAAATTGATATATGGCAAAAGATGATTAAAAAATTTTTAATTATTTTTATTTTTAAAATTGATATATCAATACACGATCAGTCGTATTCACGGACGTCTTTGTCATCTCCATTATTGATCAAGTTAATGAGAGCCAGCATACATCCTAATAGAAAATACTGTGCCAACCGCCTTTATCCATCGAGGAGCCTCTGTAAAGAATTCATGCCATCAACACCCTGCTATGGTCCAAATCTCTCTCTCTCTCTCTCTCTCTCTATGTATATGGAAACTAAAATAGGCTGCGTGCATAAAGATGGATAATCTGTGCACTGAACTATCCCAACCTTATGAGTTGATATAAATCGGTTTGATTTTAATTTTGGACACGTTCGGATTACAAAATTTTACAAGAAGTTATAAATTTTTATAAATTTTTGATTATTTTTATTTTTTATATATTTATTTTAAAATTTTAAATTTTGAAAACTTTTACAAATTTAGTCATTTAGCATGTTTATTAATTTTCAAAATACTTGATAATAATCACGAATAGATACAATTGCGAGCTCGAACACAGAACATTCCCAGTATATACATATAAGCTCAAACATTGAGCAAGAAAAAAGAGACGAGGAACGAATTAAGACTCGGGCATTGGAAGCATCCAAAGCAAGGGACATGAACAACCGAGGGGAGGAGGAGGATGTTAAAGGGATGAGAGACAAGGTGAGGGTTCTTGGGAAGGAAATAAGTGAGATGATGTGCATGAGGGAGAATGAAAGTCAAGCTTATGAGCAAGAGAAGGTGGTCTGTGCGTTCAAGGAGGGAGAGTGGAAGAGAGAGAGGAAGAGGCTGAGGGAGGAGGTGAAGAAGCTGAGGATGAAGTTGGAGGAGAGAGAAGAGAGAATTAAAAGCGGAATATTGGAAAATGATCATGAGAAAACTGAGGAAGAAGGGGACTTGCAGCTTTATGGAAGTACTGCTGCTGCTAGCAACTTGGTGGAGCAGATGAAGGAGGAGAGAAGGTGGCGGGACGCGGCGGCGCAGAGGTGGAAGCAGCTTTATCTTGCCATCAAAATTGAGCTTGATGATCTCCTACAGAGGACACACCAAGGTACGTACAACCTTTTTCACTCTCATCATATAGACTTCTCCACTCCTAATTAGTTTGTTGATTTAATTACATGTTTTAATAAATTTGTATATATTAAACTTTCTGTCTATCAAAAGTCAATTTTTTGTTTTTTTGGGCAAAAAATTAAATTTACGTACAAACACTGGCATAAAAAATAATAAAAATATGCATTGACCTTTATGTACATCTAACCATATATTTTTAATTCAATAATAATAATAAGAGTACCATGCATTGAACTATCTTTTATTCAGATGATGAATTTGAAATTGATTCATACCTTTTTCATGGCTTGAACCAAGGTATGACTTAGGGTTACTACATATGTAGCAATATGTTGTTTTTCTTCTATTCAGATGGTTCAAATTCTATATATTTTCGTGTATAAATATTGATTTGTCTCTAAAAAATAAGAAGACATAGGTGAGAATTAATCTTTGTAATATTGTTAGATTATCTTATAGGGGTGTTTGGTATGATAAAAAGTGAGATAAAATGAGATAATTTGTGGATTCGTACTTCGTGTAGTGAGATAAAAAATAAATAATTTTTAAAAATTTTTAAAATTTTTCAGAGTTTTTCAGTAAAACAAACACCCTAAAAATTAGATAAGAAAAGTAATAAATGTGAAGTGGGAGAGAGTTATAATGGAGTGTAAATATCTTCATTCATTGGATAAATGTCAATAATTATGTTGTTAGCAACTAATTAGTAAAGTAAATATCTCCGTGTTGAAATTCCTCGCAAATCTAATCAAATTTGAATTTATAAAGTTAATTGAATAATAGATAAATTTGATGTAGTAACCAACATTAGCTTGAAATTAACTGCAGATTTTACTCAAACAAATTGAGAAGAATATATAATAATATATTTTCTTAGCGCTCTCTCTCTCTCCTTCTACTACTTCTTCTTCTATTTTCTTTTTTGTCTTCTTCTTTTTTTTTTTAATATTTTTAGGAGAGACGTTTTGGAAAGAAAAGGACGAAGATTTAGTTGAAGAATTGAAAAGAGAATTGAAGGCAAAGGAAGAAACCATTGAAGTTCTGCAAGCAAGAATAGCTTCATTGGAGCAAGAAGAATCCAAGAAGGACAGAGAGGTGGACATTCTGAGGCAAAGTCTGAAAATCTTGAGCCACGAGAAGAAGCCAAAGCACAATGGCATTGTCAGGAGCCTCTCAAGAGGCTTCCGACCATAAGGTACAGATGTTATGAAATTTAATTATGTTAATAAAAAGACAGTTTAATACGCGAGGCTCTAAAAATTGCTCAGTTTACTTATATATATAATTAATTAATTGTTTCCATTTTAAGAACATATTTATTTTGGAGGTAATGTATGTTGGATGAGAATAATAATTACTCTAAAGATAATCATTACCTCATATAAAGGTAAATTTTTACTATAAGAGGGATAGATAACGGAAAGTGATGAAATTTTTTTATCTTTTTTTCATTACTTTCGTAAAATATATCTTCATAATCTTTTACAATCAACTTTTATCTTTTTAAAACTTTTAGTATTTTAAATAAAATATAATTATTACCAAGTAATATTTACTCTTTTATTCTAAAAATAAATATAATAAACTTGTTATTCTAGTAATTGCTACCCGAGTAATAATTATTTTTATAATATTTTGCCTTTAAATTTTTCATCACATACTAAACATATCTTTAAGTGTAAATCCAAAAGAAAAAAAAAATATTCAATGTTGATGTCCCAATATGCAGAAACATCATTATTTGTAATGAAATTATTATTGTAACTATAATTCTACATTTTTAATGAAAATGCTTTTGTAATTGGCTTGATCCGTATCTATATAACAATTTTGTTTAAATAATATGATATTTATCTTACGTAACAAGAACTGATTTGTTACGTGACTCCTAATAAGATTAAAAGTTGAAGCGACAAAATTAACCAAATTCCACAAAAGACAAATCAATGAACTTCAACAAAGCAGAACCCTCCTCAATTCGCAATTGAAAACTTTATTTTTTTAATTTTATTTATTATTTATTTATTTTTTAATTTTTTTTTAAATAGACCCTTGAATAAGGGTGTGCGAGACTGAGAACAGCGGAGGAAAATTGAAGAGTTGGAATGAGTCAACCCTAGAAAATTAACCCCCATTTATAGATTGAGAATAGCCATAAATAGTGACTATTCATTTGGGTTTTGATCCAGTACTGTTTTGCAATCTGAATTATATGCACGTGCGTTTTAATATTATGGGTGAGATGTACTAGATCTTATCCTAATTTCACTTCCCTCCCTTTCCCCAAAGTAACCGCGTGCAACTCTTGCTTATTTAAAAGGTGAGGAAAAGATTCCGTGTTACTCTTTCAAAATTATATTTCATACATGTTAATTAGAATCTAACTTCAACATTTGATCAAGGATTGGTTGGATTCCAAAGGTCAAATTCAACAACTTATGGAGAGAGAGAGAGATTTCACTTTTGCTAAAAATCCAAATCAGCAAATTGTGAAAGGAAAAATATTAAAAACTCTCCTCGCAAGAAAATAAATTTATAATTCCTAAATTGCATGTATTAACACAGATTCTTCTATTTATTTTAAAGTATTTATGTCTGTTAGATATGATATGGGTGGGTATGAGATGTGTGGCTCTCGTATTCAAATTAAATAACAAAATTCCTAAATTTTTGATGATATATATTTGAAACAATAATAACTCAACTTTATTGTGATAAAAAAAAAAAATTTCAACTTTATAAATGGATAGTAATTGAATCTTAATTTTTCAATTGTGTGAACAAATTACGCTAGCCTTTTTCCTTTGTCCTTGGACGATATGTTGCACCACCTCCTTGTCCAATGAAATTAGAAATTTGACTCTTGAGATCTCATTCAAGGCATTGATTAGAGCCCGGACACCCTGAATTATTTAAAAAAAAAAAAAAAAGAAAAAGCATTGGATTAGAGATATTGGCTTGTAATGTTGTACTTTGGCCCAGAAGCCTTAAAACATGTGAGGTACCCAGATCTCAAATCATTTCATCTAATTATGAATGGTGTTGTGGAGTATCATATATTTTTATCATCCTCAAAGATTATTAGTACATTTTTTCTAATCTCACTTGGGAATCATAAAAGATTGTATATTTTAGATTGACATCTTATTTAAATGATCCCTCCTTGTAATCATTTGGAAATCTTGATACAATAATCGCTCGTTAGAATGAATAAAAGCTACCTTCCTTGTTAGCTTGTGATGAATTCAACCAGTTTCACTAATTTAAAAATAGAATTAATCAAAATAATATGTGAATAATAATAAATTAAACATTAAAGAAAATTTAAAAAAAAAAAAAAAAAACTTGTTTCTTTTAACACTGGGGATATATGAATAACCGCTCCAATTTCTTTCTACACATTATGTATTGGCTGCTGGGCTAAGACTTTTCATACAACTTCTGCTAACTTTGGTGTCTCTGGTCCATAACTTGTCCACTATTTTGTGGTGCCCATTGTATTTCCCTAATCTATCAAGTACTATGCCTTCAATATATGTATATGCATATTTATTATTTTCTAGGGCCTCTTTAATATCTCCAAGCATATTATGCATCCCCTCATATATTTCACTCATTATCAGACCTTGTTTTTTTTTTTTTGTCACAAAATCTAATTAATTTGTAAATTAACTTTGCGATTCCCAATATTGTGTTTACCATATCCCAAAAATCATCACTCAATCTATATTCAGTAATCAAAACACCAACTTCGTTTCTATTATCATCAACACTCTTTAATTTCATTTCATGAATTCAAAACAGTTGTTGTTAATTGCCAAGGATTCTCTTGCATCAACAAGATGTTTTAGCATAATAAAACGTGACACAACTCTTGTTTTAGCTACTTTAAAATGTTCGGACCTTGAGTGCGCTCTAAAAATTGTCAATGTAGACAAATTATGTTGCCCCAAAAATAAGTAACTTTGAACTAATAAAAAGTTTGTCACAAATCTTTGCAACTTGAAAGACATCAGAAGTGTTAGAATATTTAATATTATGTTATAGTATATTATTTATATATATTACTTATATTAGAATATTTTATATTTTAGTATTTAGTAAGTAATTAAATTTATTTTAATACATAAATTATTACTATACATATCTCTCATTATAAATCTATTTAAAGGTATCTTCTTTACCTTTATAATATACATATAATAAGATGTGTTTATACTTTCTCTCTCTACTTCTGTTATTTCTTATCTTTTATTTTTTATTTTCAATAAGAAGGACCCATCTCGCCAATTACTTGCAATAACAATTTTGCAATATTAATCTCTGATTCTCATCAATTCTAACATTGTTTTCAGCATATAAGAACAATTCACTGTATCGATTAATTGCTATAATATTTATCAATAATATTTTTTTTTTTTTTAACATACAACCACCCATCAGAAATAATTGATACCCCATGTATGTACGTGTCTTTTAGAGGAATCAATTATTTCTCAACACTTGTTTTTACCTAATTGTTTTTACCTCACCCAAGGTGATCATTGCCTTGTCTAAAGATGTGGCTTAATTTACAACCTTTTGGTGCGCTAATGATGGCCATTAATTATCATTTGACAGAATTGAAAATTTTAATAAGAATATTTGAAGGAATGTGGCATCATGAAATGTAAGTCTCTCCATCAAGGCAATGGATAAATAATTTTTGGCACTTGGCGACGCGTGAGCTTTGAATTTTTGAGTGAAGAAGACACACCTTCTTTCTCTACATTCTCAACTTTCTAATATATCCTTCCATGTGAATGGTCAACAAAGTGGGGGAACTTTTTGATATTGATTTTGGTCTCACAAAAAAGTGTGCATTAATTAGAATATACGTGCTAATAAAACTAGCCTTATAGTGCTTACCCTCCTATTGTTTAGCTGCCCCTGAATTTTTTCCACTCATACGATCCTTCGTAATAACTTCATCCAACAATACTTGCCAAAAAAAAAAAAAAACTTCATCCAATAATGACTTTCCATCAAGTTGTTTTTCTTCTTGTTTAGACCAAAATTATTTTATTAATATTATCATCATCTAAGAGTATATTTAGAATTGTATAAAATTATAAATGTTAATATTTCGTATTTTGTTCAGTGAATAAAAAATTTTAATTTTATAATCTCTTAATTTGTGTTTGTAAAAATTTATAAAATTTTATATTTTTTTATAACTCTAAACGTTGCTTATATCGTCTTTAATGATTTCAATTTCTTCAACATTCCAATGTTCATTTTCACTATTCTGACTATTCTTCATAATGTGTGAAAGTTTTATAGTAGAACCATCACCATCTATATGTTTTCTTTTTCTAAACATCATAGTTGTAAACTGAGCACTGAGCAGTCGAGTCAACTCATGTATTAAGGGAGATATTTGGTGCAATGATATTTATTAAAAAATTTTAAAAATTTCTAAAAGTTTCTTTCACTATACGTATTACGAATTTACAATTTATCTCATTTTATCTCACTTCTTAATACACCAAACACCCTCTAAATAATCTATAATATATATACCCAAGACAAAATATTCAAATTCAAAATAAAATAAGATAAATAATCTTAAACAAAATTCGGGTCATTATAATCACCGACTCATTGTCACATCTGTACGTCAAGCTTAATGATTTCTCCAATATGCCTCCGTAGCTTCCTACTTTTAAGAAAGCTACGGATTGTTTGGGCCCATAAGACGTAGTTAGAGCCTTCCAAGCTGACAGAAAATAGGTTGACTGTGTTCTAAGTTGTCCATAATATACAGGAGTCATGGATAAAGTGCAACAACTGTGAGTGGATCGAATAGATTCGAGTCTAAATCAGGTGAACAAGTGGACTTGAGCCGTAACTGGGCAGTGGACTGGACTGAAGCTGCTGCGTGCTGCTGGACTGAAGTGAGTAGACAACAGATTGTTGGGCCATCTCAATTTTGATTGGGCTGGATCTCAGTATGGACAACTGAGTATACAGATTGAATCACTTGGATCCAAAATGGAGAGAAAATACTTGAGCCCGTGGTGAGAGATCGGCGACTGGGAACAATAAGCAGTGATGGGTAGATTTGATATGCGTGGTAATAGAATCAAAATATTCTAAGTGAAGCTAAGTAGAACAATGAATAAAAGAATAATCCATCTAATGTAAGAAGATCATATACTAGCAATAATAGTTTATTATATATATAATTATAAACATTAAAACTGACAAAAATCCTACATCTAAAATTATTCTAACCACACCATTACCCATGCATATTGCAAGACGAACTAAAGAAACCTTCTAATAAATCCAACACCTAGGATAAGTTTGGGGAAAAAAAATTAATTGATTTTTTCGATTGAGTTACTAAAATACTAACTTTTTCACGTTTGAGAAATGAAAAAGAAATTAAATTTTAGTAGTTAATTTTTTTAAATTTTTTGTTAATTTGATATTACAAAATTTAAAATATAAAAAAGTAAATTTAGTCATATGAGTAAATGTCAAAAAAATTAAGGTACTATTTGGTATACTTATTTTAAGCTGATTTTCATTTTACAATTTTAAAAATAAGAAAAATAGCTCAAAATATATTTGATCACTTATATTTTTAAAATCTATTTTTGAAAACAAAAAATAAATTTATACATGAAATATAAAATGATAAAAAATAATTTAGAGCGTTTTTAATCTAAATTAAAAAAAAAAAATCTCAAAACATAAAAAATAAAAAAATCTAACCAAATGCATTTTTTATTTTTATTTTTTTTATAATTTTTAAAAAATAAAATACATAAAATAAAAAATATAAAAAAAATTATAAATACAAATTAAATGCCACTTAAATAACCAAAATCTAAAAAACTGACCAGATTTATCAAACGGACTCTTTAAAAGGAAAAAAGAAGATTGAGGAACACCAAGCACCTAGGAATGCATCAACACAACTCGGAAGGTTAAAGATCATGGGGTCCTCAACAAATTAATTGGAAGATTAGATGTAGTTGATATTCATGTTTATCTATTCAGTTAATAAGTCTTATCTCATGGTTAGCAGTCTGCATGGTTGTAGGAGTTTTATTTGTTGTCGGTTTCCTTGATGGAAGGAGTTTTTAGTTGTTAGTGGTCTTCTGAGTTAGTTAGGAGATCATGATCAATAATATCTATGAGATTGTTTAGGAGATCGTTAGAGATTTCTAGGAGATATTGTTATTAGTTTTTTATTTAAGTTGTAATGTTCAGAAACAAAGATATGCAATTTTGAATTCCAAAAATACAAGATTTGTGTCTTGAGGAAGGTTAGGTTAATCCTCGAACTTTAACCCCTTTTTTTTTGTTTTATTCCTTCATGAGTTCTTTTCTATCGTTCCAGATAGGTTTGTCTAAGAAAAAATAGTAGTAGTCTAAAAAGCAACTGTGGCAAAAGCATCTTCAATTAGCTGAATTTGATCCAGAGCAGAACAAATTGGTATCAAAGCAGGCGATGGCGAATGAGCAACGCTTTCATCAAATTGAGACAGAAATGTCCTTAATAGCTCAAGATCTTCGGAAGGAAATGCATGAAATATTAATGGCCATGAATGCTAGATTTGATCAACTCACCATGCAAAATAAAAGAGAATCATCAACTCTAAAAGGCCGGCAACACTGAGAACAAGAGAGCAACGAGGCAAATTCCTATGGGTCTACTTCTTCAGCTCAACTAAAATTTACTAAGCTTGATTTTCCCAGGTTTAATGGGAACGAAGATCCTACCAGCTGGATGTGTAGAGCTGAGCAATTCTTTACCTATCAGAAAACTCCAACAGAGGAGAAAATACCATTGGTTGCATTTCATCTCGAAGGTGATGCACAACTTTGGTTTCAATTGCTTAAGGAAGAGCAACCTGACATCACGTGGGAATTGTTCAAGAGTTAGGTTCATCTTAGATATAGTCCTACCATCTTTGATGATTTTTTTGGGGACTTAAGAAAAATTAAAATAAACTGGGACAGTTCGAGATTATTAGACCCAGTTTGAACACCTCTTAAGCCGAGTAGACAAACTCTCTTCTAAACAGCAAGTAAGTTGCTTCATTAGTGGGTTGAAGGATGCCATTCAAGCTGATGTTTAAGCTTTACAACCCTCCAATTTGTTAGCTTGGTTTGGCTCAACTTTTTGAAGCTAAAATGGGAACTCAATGCCGTCTGCTAGTAGCACCTGGGAAACCTCTGGCATCAAGTGAAGATCAAAAGGTTTCTAAGCCCTCATTTGCACCAACCCGCAAGATGACACTGGAGCAAATTAAAGATCATCGCAATAAGGGCTTGTGCTTCCATTGCGATGAAAATTTGGATTCAAATCATCAATTCAAGAAACTTTTCCTCACAGAGAGTTGCTAGACAGTAGATGAAGAAGATCGAGGACTAGAAGACATGGAGCTAGTTGACGATGCGGAGATCATGCCGGCAATTTCATTACATGCTATTTGTGGAGCATCGGCCCCTTAAACCATGCGAGTCAGAGGATATATTAGGAAGACAATGATCACAACTTTAATTGATTTAGGGAGTACCTATAACTTCATTAATGAGAAAATTGCATCAAAAGCTGGGATTCCAAAAATTTCTGATGGTCGATTTAATGTAATGGTAGCTAGTGATGAAAAACTCACCAGCAAAGGAATGTGTGAAGGTCTGGTTTTAATGCTTCGAGGAGTTCCTATGAAGATGGATTTTTATCTTCTTCCATTAGAAGGAATTGACGCCGTACTCAGAGCTTAATGGCTGGAGACACTCGGTCCTATCTTAATGGATTTCCAAAACCTCTAGATGGAGTTTAACTTGGATGGTCGAGAGGTTAAAGTGCAAGGACTTAAGAGCAATCACAAGGTAGTCAATAGGGAAGGCATATGTCGTGTATTAAGAAAAAAAAAGACAAGGAGTTTTACTCAAGGTATATTCTATGTCAAGCCCACAAAACGAAGAAGCATATTTGGATCAATCCTCCAAAAATTCCATCCATAAAATTTCGAAAGAATTCAAAGATGTCTTTCAAGAAGCACATGGGCTGCCCCCTGCAAGGGAGTATGACCACCACATTGTTCTTAGGCCTGGAAGTGAACCGATTTCTGTTCGGCCATATAGGTACCCTTACTTTCAAAAGGCAAAGATCGAGAAGATCATATCTGAGATGCTGAGCTCCGGAGTGATCCGTCTTAGCACTAGTCCATATTCATCTCCTGTCATCCTAGCTAAAAAGCACGACGGTTCTTGGAGGATGTGCATAGACTATCGAGCCTTGAATGAGATCATAGTTGAAGATAAGTTCCCAATTCCAGTTATTGATGAGTTATTATATGAGTTACATGGATCAAAATCTTTCTCTAAATTGGATCTTCGATCCGGGAATCACCAAGCACATGTTCACCCACCAAATATTTCCAAAGCCGCTTTTCGAACTCACCATGGCCAATATAAGTTTTTAGTGATGCCTTTTAGGCTAACTAATGCTCCATCTATATTTCAAGCATTGATGAATTCAATTTTCGGGAAATGTCTAAGAAAATTTTTATTAGTTTTTTTATAATATTTTGGTGTAGAATCAGACATGGGAGGCACACTTAGAGCACCTACGGATCACTCTTCAAATTCTCAGAGAAATTCAATTGTTTGCCAAGTTTTCTAAGTGCACCTTTGGTCAATGTCGGGTTAACTATTTAGGCCACATCATTACTTAAAATGGAGTAAAGGTAGATCCTAATAAGATTGTGGTTATCTTAGAATGGCCCAAATCAAATTCCCTATAATCTCTAAGAGGATTTCAAGGTTTAACGAGATATAATTGGAAATTTATTCATGATTATGGTAAAATTACAAGTCCCTTAACAGATACGCTTAAGAAGGATTCGTTCAAGTGGTCACCTCAATCTGAACTTGCATTTGAAGAGCTTAAAAAAATCATGACTAAAGCCCTAGTTCTCTCTCTGTCCAACTTCTCAAAACTATTTGTCATAGAATGTGATGCATCAGGATTTGGCATATGTGGTATGTTGATGCAAGGTGGAAAAGCGATTACATTTTACAATCATGCTTTGAAGGGATCTAAACACTGCCAATTATTGACTTATGATAAAGAACTGTTTGCCCTTGTGATGGTCATTCAAAAGTGGCAGCCCTACCTTTTAGGATCTACTTTTGTTGTTCAAACAGATTAGCGAAGCCTCAAGTACCTTTGGGAACAAAAGATCACCACAACTCAATAGCAAAGTTGGTTATCCAAACTAGCAGGTTATGATTTTAAAGTAGAGTACAAGCAGGGAATTGAAAATAAGGCTGTTGATGCCTTGTCTAGATGTTATGAAGGAAAATTGCTAGCAATTTCCCTTATCATACCAGAATGGGTGGAGACAATCAAGAGGAAGGAAGTACGTTGCCATCTTTGAAGCGGATAGTAAAGTTGTGCCAAATGGGTGAAGTTGTAGGTCCATTTTGCTACAAGGATGGAATATTATTCTTCAAAGAACGAATTTACTTAAGCGAAGATTCAGCTCTCAAGGTTCCAATTATTGAGCAGTTTCATAAAATGGGGCATGAAAGTTATTTAAAAACACTGCAGCGCGTCAAGAAGGATTTTTACTGAAAGGGTTTGAGAGATGAGGTAAGAAAGTACATTGAAACTTATAAAACATGTCAAAGACAAAAATCTCTTAACACAAGCCCCACTGGACTATTTGTCACGCCCTGTGTCCGGGAACCGAGGGAGTGAGTGTAATTCAAACATAACATGCAAACACAGTCACCATATTCGAGCTAACACACCTGTCACGCAGTGGACCCACAATAATAAACCGACTATATAACGGCCTAAAATTGATCAAATGGGGGTACCTAATAGACAACCTGTGCAATAAATGAGCCACCATACAACCATGCAACAAGATTTTAATTTAACCATACATTCACGTTCATAACCACCCATCCAACCTATATGAACCATGATGGATCTATAACC
>JAVXUM010000030.1:26903013-26914084 GCA_035590655.1 Pouteria glomerata
GAGAAGAGATGGGGAAGAGATGTAAATGTTTGTTGGGTACCGATTCAACTCATGGCATTCATCTCCTTCTAAATATTATAAAAATTAGTTTTCTTTATTTTTATTTTATTTTTTCTTCTCTTTTATATGCTAGCAGAAAATATATATATTATATATATGGTGTAACATGAAGAAGATGAATATCAAAGGTATTTTAGTCATTTTACTTTGGATTTCAGCCAACTTTTCAGACTTGCAACGCGTGTAAGTCACATACAGTTAAATCTCACGGATTATTAGTTGTTACACTTTTATGTATAGTATAGGAGTTATTAGTGCACATATTTGAAGTTGATGAGATAAAAGTGTAAATTGATCTAAGTATACAGAGTGTTAAAGCAATTAACCCTAAATAATATTATAGTAACACTACATGGAATAAATTATTTTAAATAAACATTGAACGGTACAACAATCTTCGCGATTTTAACATTAAAATGAGAATGTCATCACCTTACAAGGGTTTGAATTATAGTAAAAGTCATCTTATAATAGTCGTCACATAAAATGAGTTTCTCGTGTATGGGTGAGTTTCTTTTAATACTCAATTTTTTTTTTCTTGAAAGGTAAATAGAAAAAGAGGTAGTTGTCGGAATCGAACCCGAAACTCAGTGGCGGATCCAGAAATTTGAGTTAGTGTAGGCCTAAATTAAAAAAATAAAAGAAAAACTCTGTCAAAAATAAAAATGAAGATAAGAGAATAAAAAAAGTGAGCCAGTGCATAGGAAAAGGCTCAAACTCAGAGCTAGGTAAGGTCAGAAACCTTAAGACAACACACTAACCAATTGACCTATCCATTACATCATCTTAGACAACTAAAATTATTATAATCATCGCCTACACTGGACACCACGTGGCTCCATCTCTACCGATACTATGAGCGGACGAAAGCAGTGCTCTGCCACAAGAGTTAAAGGCCATTATTTAGTGATGATTATATAAATCCAATGGCCATTACTAATTTTTAAAAGCTAAATCTATAACTAAGTTACTAAACTATGGTACTGATAGAATTAAACAAACCTAAATCAAAAATAACTAAATTGATCCAATTTGACTATAATATAATAATAAGTGATTATTACATAAAATGGTGATTATTGAGCATAATTTATGTGTATTTATTAATTTTAGAGACTTACATTGTTCTTAAATAGATGTACGCATTTAATATTGTTTTTTGTCGTTGATGTGATTTTTCAATATAAAATATGTGGTTTGGAGGATTGAAACCAAACCAAATAAAAGAGAATTGCAAGGGAATTTAAGAAATCGTTATAGAATAAACGAGGACTAAACTAAACCATTAGGGAATTGATTCTGATTGAGAAAAGACCAAAAAAAAGCATTTGAACGGTGTTGAAATACTTTCTAATGAGTCAGATGGAATATCAAGAATGAATGTATTGATAGGTTTGGTTCCAAGTCTCATATCGAAAGTGGGCAATTTGAGATAATATGTAATGATCTTATAAATTAGTGTGTGTCCCACATCGAATGGGGATACTAGGAGTCACAACCTAGTAGCCTTATACATTAAGGTATTTTGGCTTGGTTTGAGTAAGACAAGCGTTTGTATGCTTTTGTAAGCTTAATGATAGTGGATAAGTTTTACGCCCGAGGATGTAGGTAATATTTACCGAACCTCATTAAATTTTGTGTCTTCTTTTATTTGCATCAGTTTCTTTATTTTTTGCCATTATTTTCTGTTTGGTATTTTGTTTGTTATTGTGTGGCATTGTTTTGGATGCTTGGTTGTGTGGGTAAAACACCCGCTTTCGCAACATATATTGAGTATATGAAGGTTTCATGAAATATTTTTAGGATGATTAAAATGGTTGTTGACTGAAAGATTGAAAGATGAGAGATAAGTTTATTGCATATTTTTGAACTTTTTTAAAAAATTTAACTTGACACTTATTTAAGGGTTCGTTTAGAGTCTTAACAGATTTTAAAAAAAATTAAAATATATATCAAAAGTAAAAATTTTAAAAATTTGAAATGAAAAAAGTTGTTTTGAAATGATGATTAAATGATTGCGGTTGATTTGATATAAAACTATTAAAAATTATATAGAATGACATGTAGCAAAATATTAATGGAGCACCTTAAAAATTTTTGAGTTTTACAAAATTTTTTGATACAAATGTCAGTATAACTTTTTTTGCACTGTTTGAGATCAAAAATAAATTCCACTCCAAACGGCCATTATTTACCGTGCGTTTCAGCTTTTGATTTTTTTTTTTTAAAATTTAAGATTCCAAACTGGCTTTAGTATTTGATTATAAATTTTAATTTACATATTTAATCAATGTGATTTATGCACGTTTGGAAAAAAGGATTAAAAAATTTTATACCTTTGGCTTTAGTAGCCCTTTGAACTCTGAATTTTTTATGGTCGATACACTTTTAATTTGATTCCAAGCATGTTTTGAACTCTTTATTTTGCTATCCAATTGGTATAAAATTGTAGAAACATTATATATGGATTTACTGGACAAATTTTGACCATTCCAAATTATAGTTCTCATTTTCTTTTTTCTATATACCTTAGTTTATACATTTTTGATGACTTGTAATCACATATTATCTGTAATTCAGGTCTATAAATGATTTTTTTAGAAATGTATAAATATTTTTTTATTTGATATAGATTCTTTAAGTATTGAGTCGATTTTAAATAAATTTCAACTTAATTAACTGCAAAAACAAGTTCAAAGTTTTAAAATTTTATACCATTTCATTGTGTGCATAAATTATTAAGTTAAGTTCATTAGAGTTTTAAAAAATTATCAAAATTCAAAATAAAATTAATCACAAACTATTAAAAAATTATCAAAATTCAAAATAAAATTGATCACAAACTAAGTTCAAAATAATTTGATATGAATAAAAGGAAATTTATGATATTTTAATAACAACAACATCAATAATCATAAAAAAATAATAGATAAATTTTTTGAAAAAAATCATTTACAACTAATCTATTTATATCTACCTACCCTTATTGTAGGTCAACTTATCCAAAAATTGAAAAACTTTCTTTATTAAAATAAAAAATTCAATTTTAAGAGTTTATTTAGAGAGCGTGTAGAAAATAAAAGTTAATAAAAATATAAAACTTTAGTTATTTTTTTGATGTTCGAAAGATAAATTTAAAATTTCTAACAAATCCATCCAAATGTGATTAAATGACACATTTAAACAAATTTGTATGATGTGTTACACTTTTGAATTTATATGAACTATTCGAATAGAATTAAATAATTTATTCAAACAATTTTGATTAAAAAAATTATCATCAAAGATTAATAAAAATTTATAGAATTTATAAAATTTAAAATTTTTAAACAAACGCATAAAAACTAAGAATATTAAAAGTTGGTTGAAAAATTTTGCAACTTTTTCTATAATTTGGTCTCCTAAATACCATTATTATCTTTTTTGTCAAAAATTCTCCCGATAGTAATCCGAGATAGACAAATCCGCAGTGGCGCAATATATAATACTATATAATATTATACTAGAGTACAGCTCTTGGACACACAACGGTGGTGCCAAACATCGTCCAGGGGTTCCATCAAAATGCCTTCCTCTCCTTCCCTTGACCTCGACGGCGGCAACCAGCGCTTCGCCCTAGCATCCGATCAATCCGACAAGGAATCTGATTCCGAAACGGAGCACGAGATGGATAACGACGACGGCGTAGAGTATGAGGAAATAGAGGAAGAAGTGGAGGAGTATGTTGAAGTAGAAGAGGAGGTCGATGAAGAAGAAGATGGAGAAACGGGTGAAGAAGAAGAATTGTCCAATTCGCCAATCGTAGAAGATCCAAAAGGTAAGCTAACCGATCACCGAAAATGCCCTTTCTTTCGATGTTGATTGCGAACGTTACATGTGATTTTTATTTTATTTTTAATATCCGATTCGATTAAATCCTGCGGCTGGAATCTATCATTTCAGAACTTTTTTGTTATTTTAATGATCCTGTTTTTTTGTTTGTATCATTGTTCTACATGTTTTTGATTTCTCAATTTGTTTCAGAGGACATTAATTCCTATAAAATCTTGTTCATTGCATGGAATTGGAGCCTGTTTGTTAAAAATGCTTACTGTGTTACCTTCAGTTTGGAGCAATTCGATTCCAGGTTATATATATATGATCTCCGTGGGAGACTGACTATGTTTTTGTTGCATGAGATGCACTATTTTAATTTGATATGCTTGATAGGAACTTTTATTATTATTCATTCCAGGTGATGGGTAGGAGTACTGTGTAGAGAGAGAATTTGAATAAAAAAATAATTGTTGAGTATTTTTTTGAGTTTTTATTTTTTATGATTCCATTTTAATGAAACTTTTATTATTATTCATTCTAAGTGATATGCGGGTGTACTGTGTATAGAGAGAGAGAGAGAGAGGAGATATTTAATGAAGCTTTTATTATTATTCATTCCAGGTGATAGATGGGTGTACTGTGTAGAGAGAGAGAAGAGATTTATTGAGAGGAGAGAGGTGAGAGGAATTTGTTTCAAAATAAAATCAAAATTCTATAGAAAAAAGGAAAAAGGAAAGGGAGAACAAAGAGGCATGCCACCTAGGATCCGAGTGAAGGAGAGGAGGAGAGAAAACTATATGATTTTAGTATCATAGTATAGATTAGATAGCCCAAAGGCAATTAATGTTGGAATTAATGGACGTGGAGAATTCATGATTTATTGTGGAATTATTTTATGGTGGATTGGGTGTTTTACATTTGAGTTGAACTGTGAGAAATATGTCAATTGAAAGCAATAAAGAAAGCATCAGACCAACCAAGTTTGTAAGTTGTCTATTGGTGAGGCACATTGAAGGCATTGTAAATATGATGAATCATAGTATCCATAGATGAGATGAGAAAAGAAAAGAAGGGAAAAGTCTCCCTTCTTTCGTCAAAGGGTTTGCTCTACCCTACTATTGTGTACCATTAAGAATTTTAGGTTGACAAGTCTTTATGACCATGACCAAGACTAAGGCCGGGAAGGTACCACTAAAGAAGGATCATTGGGAGGTAAGCCATAGCTCTTTCATTTCCAAATTATATGCCAATTAGGAGGAGTGATTGCATTAAAATTATATGTAATGTGAGAAGAAGGGAACCAAACTATTGTGGGTATATAATAAAAAAAGGCATGACTCAGTGTGGTCTGACGAAGGAAATTTCCCTTATTTGTGCATGAAAAAAAAAGTCCTTCTAACCAGCTTCATTTAATTGGGAGAAAGGCCAAGGTTGTTGAGTTCTAAAAAATCCAACTCTCGTTACATTGAGTTGTAATATAATTGTTTATGTATATAATGAATAGGAAACACACAAATGGATCTCAAAAATGAGAAAAATAGGTACAATATTAATCCTAACAAAAGCAAATTGTAAAGTAGGTCTTCTAAAAAATCCAACTCTCATTACATTGAGTTGTAATATAATTGTTTATGTATATAATGAATAGGAAACACACAAATGGATCTAAAAAATGAGAAAAATAGGTACAGTATTAATCCTAACAAAAGCAAATTGTAAATTAGGTCTAAACTCTGATGCCTTCATAGTTGCTAGGATACCATGGGATAAGAATGGAGGTTAACCTTTTACAAATATAAAACATGGATTCTGCGGCCATAGGTTTGCACTTGTACCGGCATGGAAATTGGCCTCTGTTAATGAATGGTTATATGATGGCATATGTACAAATATGCACTTCTTGATTCTCATTGTGTTGGCTCTATAAACTTTGTATTTTTGTGCATGTGTATAATTGTATTATGTCACACCAAGCTCAAAAATACACTAGGGGCACGTTATATGATGTGTGGATAATTATAGTTATACCACATTGAAATGTGAAGAAATCAAGAATTTCATGAGTTTTATTGGTCTTTCTATAGAAGAGTAGGATTTGAAGGGTCAATGAAGTGGAGATCCTCCATATATTTTCTAGAATTCAATAGAGTAAGTGATGTGGTACGAGATTATTTCTTCATCTTAGGTAATATCATCCTCCTTATCTGCAATTCATTAAGTTGGGTGAAGTTTCTATATAATCCTTGCAATAGGGGCGGTCTCACCGATTGGCAAAGGGGTTCCATTGACCCCACTCACCTCAAAACTTCTGTAGGGAGTAGTGTACTTTTGGGGGTGTTTTTGTAAATTTGCCACAAACATTTTGCCCTATTACATCAACTAAATTACAAGTTTGGCCATTTTTCATCCAATCTGTGTCTGACCATCTTCCCAATTTTCCAACGTTTTAGCTACTCTTTCTCACCCCCCCCCCCCCCGGGGTGAAGAAACCAAACAATGGCGTTGAAGAACCCAACCCACCCTTTGAACTTTGAAGGAAGAATATAAGGAAGACAAGAAGCTTCTCACTCTAATCTTGGGAAAGATGAAAGTACAAATGGGTTTAGCACATGGATTTGGACAATATCCTTTTCAAATTTCAGAGCTTGCATTTTTTTGATGTCGATTTGATTTGTTGTCATAGTGGTCGATAGTGGTGCACATGACACACAAATTGGGTTTAGATTTATTCCCACAAATGAATAGATCTAAATTGGTTCAACAATTTTTAGTTTAAACCCAAACCATGAAAAAAGAGAAGAATTAGACCAAATTGGAAAAAATTGGTTTGGTTCTAATGTTATTAAAAGCACCAACTACCCCTAAGGCAGCGTGACCCCGTTATCACGTGAGGTGCGAGGCACTTGCCTAGGTGCTTGCTTGAGTAAGATGAAGCTCTACTGTATAGGGAAAAATATGAAATAAAAAAAAGAGTTAAAAAAAGGCTTCAAACATTCTTAAAATCATCAAATATCTACTTTTATATTTACTACAAATAATTTTTTTTATTTTTTTCAAAGATATCCACGATATTTTCTAAAACAGGTAAACATACCAATGAATAAAAAGTAATATCATTCGATCATGCAATACTAACCCAAATCAATTCAACTTAGTCTTTTCCCAAGAACATGCAATAGTAACTGTTTTTTACAAAAAAAGGTTTAAACAAAAACATAATCTTACCTACTTAAACTAATTAAAAAAAAGGTTCAAAAATGCTCTAATCTTCATCTAAAAAAAAGTGGAACCCCTACCTTAGGGAATCCCACCGCCCTGCCCTGGGTTATGGTAGAGGAAGTAAATCGCGGGATGTGCGTCAGTTGCGTAGGGTGCGAAGGCTGCTGTTACCGCTCTGTGCAATGCAAGGGCCCTATCCCGCTGGGAGTCGAACCCTCACGGCGGTTAGCTGAGCACTACTTCACCTTCGCCCTTTCGCCAACTGACCTATGTCCCGGGGACTCTTATCTTCATCTACATCCATAACATTGTTGTTGTCATTGTCTAAGCTCTCATCACATCCATCACTAGATTTGTAGCCACTAATTTCCTATTCTGAGCCCTTTAAATCAAGGGAACTCTCCTCATCTTCATCATGTTTTGCATTAGAACTTAAGGTTGGAGGCCTGATGCTTGTCTTCTTCTTGTTCTTCTTTTTGGGCCTAAAATGTTTTTTGGGCTTGAATTTTTTTTTTTTCCATTAGTGTATTGTTAATCATCTTGGCCCAAAATAATGAATAAGTCTTTTGTATTTAGGCGGACAAAAACCAAAAATATTGCATAACATGCAAGAGGCAATGCCTTTAGCATCTCTTGCTTGGGTGTTGCCTTACTAACAGCGCCTCACCTGGAAGCATGCAAGGCATTCATGCCTTGCCTGAGTGCTTGGTGCACGTATTATTTATAAAATTTAAAACTTAAATGTTTTTTTTGATAAGTAACTAAATTTTATTAACAAGGCATTAAGAAAAAGCCAGAAAAACAAGCTTGAAAATTCATACACAATCATTCCCTCCACAAAATTCGAAATAGAATTGATATCTGGCTCTATCCTTCCTTTTAGCCAACTATACAATGTAAATAGAAAAGAATTGTTCACCTTGTGTAACAACATGCCTTGAAATATTCTTCTATTGCGCTCCTTCTATATTAGTCAAAATAAGCAGAAGGGTGCCACTTACCAGGCTTCTCTTCTTTGAGTCTCAAGCTTGTTACCTCAATAAGCAATTAGAATTATTTTCGCATCCTTAGGGTTCTCCCACTACACTCCAAAGCTGACTAGCAATAAATCCAATAGATTCTTTGTCCATGACTAGCAATAAATCCCATAAATTCTTTGTCCATGAATGATGTATAAATTTGTGATCATTCCCCTATTTCTTTACATAAACAACACCTATTGGCTAGTGCGTGCCCTATCAATTGAAGATTGTCAATAGTTAAGATTCTTCCTTGCATCACACATTATATAAAGAATGCCACTCTTGGTGGGAACTCCTGCCCCCAAATCTTTGTCCAGGAAAATTCTGCCCCCCGCACTCCGACAAAGAATTATAATAAATTTCACCTTAAACATCCTAGACTAAATGAGCGATCGCTGTATCCTATCACTACCTTCCTCTACCTCCATTTGTTGCAATTGATTTAGAAGGGAAACATTCCTTTTTATTTCCCCAATCATTTGGATTCATCTTGAGGGTAACACTCTAGAATTTATTCTCCCCTTGGAGTTCCATGCAATTAGCCACGGACGTCTCCTTGTCAAATGCTAGATTACATAAGTCAGTATGGATCTCTTGAAACCTACCCTCAAAAAGCCAGTTAAATCCCCAAATCTTATTCTTTCCCCATTGGCAGCCTTTCATATATGTGCTCGTTAACCCTGTCCCAACACTTTCTAATCCTTTTCCGTAAGCTGAGCCCTTGTCCCTCAACACTCTCTCTTGAGCTCCATCCTCCCCAATCCACACCACATTTAACAAATTATGTCTCCACAACAATTTATCCCTTTCTTTTGTAAATCTCCACATCCATTTCCTGCAAAACTAAATTGAAATGTGTTAGATTTCTTATCCCAATACCGTTCTTTAATTGGATGACAAACACTTCCCTAGTCCACCAAATGGTACTTGAACCTTTCCCTTTCTCCACTCCGTAGGAAATCTCATTGGAACTTCTCTAACGTCTTCGCCACCGACGTTGGAATTGTAAACAAGGACATAAAGTATGTAGGTAGACCGGACAACATACTCTTTGTTGAGTTATTCTTGCCCCTTTAAAGAGATATTTCTGTTTCTTAGCGGATAACATTTTTTGAACTCTTTCGATCACCTCTTTCCAAATTTGTTTTGCCTTGAAAGTAGCTCCTACATTAAGGCCCAGATAAGTTGAAGGTAGCAAGCTAACTTTGCACCCCAAGATGAATGCTGGGTCATCCAACTTTGCGACGTTATCTACAGGAATAATTTTTAATTTAATCAAATCTAGCTTACGCTCTGACACTATCTCAATATAAAGTAATAAGTATCTTGAATGACTTAGCTGCATTATGTCTGCCCCACAGAATACAATTTAACAAATAGCAAATGGAATACGTTGAGTAAGCCTTGATAAGATTGCTTTCAACCACTCTTCCCTCCATCTTGCTAAATGCTTCCATCACCACAAATATAAAGGGATTGTGGATCTCCTTGGCACAACCCCTTAGGAATTCAAAGAAGCCCTTGGGGTCCCATTGATTAAGACTGAAAACTTCACCGTAGAGATGCACCATAATATCCACTTCCTCCAAATCCATTCTCCTGAACAAATACAAAATAAAACCCCAATTGATATGATTATAGGCTTTTTCCACATGTAATTTGGAAATAATAACTGGTTCCCGGCTTTTTCCGTGGTGTACCTGATTCTAACACATCCGACTGCGATACAAAATTCCTTGGTCATTTTTGGTTCACTTTGTGGAAGAAGTTTGACACGTCTGAGCTATATCAGCGTCGTACATCTCTCAAATGATGAGCAAATTGAAGTAGTCAATTGTGCTTTGGGTAACTTAATTCAGTGCATCTACTAAGACAAGCCTAAGTAGTGGGACAATGCATTGCTGCAGTCAGAATTTGCTTACAACAATGTCATGTACACGTCCGTAGGAAGGTCAACTTTCTAGTTGTCTATACACAAACACCTAACTTCTCTGTTGATCTGATCAAGTTGCCAAAGGTTCCAAGGCTTAGTTTTGTGGCAAATAACATGGTAGAACAAAATCAGTCCATGTAGGTATTGGTCATGTAGAAGTTGAAGGAGTCCAGTGCAAAGTACAAGACTTTAACGGACGCAAGTAAGGTGTTCCACGTGGATGACATGGTGGGTGTTTTTGCGAAAGGAGAAATTCCCAATGGTTACGTTCAAGCAACTAAAGCTAAAGAAATACAATCCATACATGATTTTGTGGAAGATAAATGGCAATGCCTATTTAGTCCTCCTCCTTGCGACCATGGGTATCTTCTGACCTTCAATATGGCTGACTTGTATGCTGTGTTACTCGGACTCTTCAATTTGGGCAGAAGAACCCACGTCGACACGACACGACACGACACGACGCCGGTGCTGGTGCGGGATCTGCATCCGACGCGGAGTCCATATGTTGGACGTGGGCGTGCTGGTAGCTGACAAGGTTATTCTGTTATTTTTGCCATAGTCGAACAGATTCAAGCTAGATGGAGAAAAGGAGAAGAGGAAGACAGAGACGACGAACGCAGAAATTCAGCTCCAGTGGAAGACAGAGAGGCTTTAGTTTCAGTGGAAGACAAAGAGGCACGATGAGACGAGTCGGCGAAGAGATGGCTTCCGGCAAAGAAAGGGCTTTGGCGAAGATAGTCACAGCCCTTTGTCTCCTGTGTAAAGCAGGGTTATGATTTTTTACTTTTAATTTAAAACAGTTGTCTCCTATACAAAACTCAGCTGTCTTCTATGGGCAAGTCGGCAGAGGCAGAATGATTTGATGTTATGACCTTTAAAGAAAGAAAAAAAAAAGAAATCTGATGTTATGACCTTTAAAAAAAAATGTTTTGATTTATGCGCTAACTATTCATATTCTGTGTGTTTTAGAAATAACTGGCATAAATTAATTACATAAATATAAAATTGATTTTCATAA
>JAVXUM010000030.1:26933631-26947038 GCA_035590655.1 Pouteria glomerata
AATTTAAAAATAATTTATATAACAAATCTGCTCATTGATTTGACATATATACATTAATCTAACAACTAAAATTTTGCCTCGACAAAAACTAGTAGTAGTTAAAAAAAATAGCAGGGTTTAGAAGTTAAAAAAATAGCAGGGTAAGTATTTTTTTTTTTTTCGCTTTGCTGTCAAAAACAAACTATTTTACTTAATTATTGTTAGATAAAAACTAATTGTAAAACTATTGCTAATAAAATCGTAAAATGATAACGCGATTTAATTTTAACTTATAACCGCACTATCATTTTACGTATTTAACTTATCTACTTATAACCGTTTTACGATTTAGTTAATATTCTATTAATCTAATATTTTTTGAATTATCTAAATAAAAATTTATTTAAATTTATTAAATTATCTAAATGTAAATTTATCAAAATTTATTGAATTTGAATGAATGAGAGTTTAAGATATATACTATATTATTTAATAATAATGTTAATTAATTAAATATAATATATAGCAAACTATCTAAATATTAATTAAATATAATTATCTGTTTCTACATCCAACATCATGTATTTGACTTGAAAGAAAATGCTTTACTTTCCATGCTCATGCTTGAGTGTGTGAAAAATATATACAAAATAATAGTAATGAGTTTTTCTATTTATTTTTTATTTTTATTTTCTAAATATAACAGAATGGTACAAGAATAAAATGTATACAATTTAAAACATAATAAACATGAATCTTCTAAGTATCTTTCTTAATTAATTAGAAATGGAAAACATCATTGGGCTAATAATTTCAAAATTATAAATATGTTTAGTACACTTGGACTTTCTAATTTATAATTAAAGATAAAATATATCTAAATCTAATTTAAATAAGTTTTATATTTAGATAATTTATTATATATTATATTTAATTAATTAATATAATGTAGCATATCTCAAACTCCCACACATTCAAATTGATCATATGATAAATTTAAGATAAATAAAAAACATAAATCGTAATAATACAGTTTAATTTAGGCTTTCACATGATAAACTTAGATAAGTGGATAGTATTTAGATAAGTAGATAATATTTAGATAATTTGCTACGAAAAATTTAAATCAGTGAATAGTATTTAATTATTTTGTAATATATTATATTTAATTAATTAATATTATTATTGAGGAATATAGTATATATCTTAAACTCTAACCGATTTAAATTCAAAAGTTTTAAATAAATTTATATTTAAATAATTAAAAAAAGTTAGAGATACGTAGAACGTAAAGCGGTTTAATTTTAGCCTAAAAATGTACTATTATTATGTTTTACTTATTTCTAACTTTTTTTTTTAATTATCTAAATGTAAATTTATTGATTTTAAATAGGTGAGAGTTTAAGCTATATACTATATTTCTCAATAATAATATTAATTAATTAAATATAATATATAACAAAATATTTAAATACTATTTACTTATCTAAATTTCTCATATCAAATTATCTAAATATTATCTACTTATCTAAATTTTTAATAGCAAATTATTTAAATATTATCTACTTATCTAAGTTTATCATGTGAGAGCTTAAATTAAACTGTATTATTAAGATTCATTTTTTCACTTATCTACAAAATTTATCATGTGATCAATTTGAATGAGTAGAAGTTAAATATAATATATAATAAATTATTTAAATATAAACTTATTTAAATCAAATTTAAATATATTTTATATTTAATTATAAATCAGATAATTTAAGCATACTAAACATTCTTATAGTTTCAAAATTATTGATCCAATGATGTTTTCCATTTTTAATTAATTAAGAAAGACACTTAGAAGGTTCATGTTTATTATGTTTTATAATTGTATAAGAATAAACAAATAAGTAAAAAACCTCATTAATATTATTTTATATATATTTTTCACACACCCAAACATAAGCGTGAGAAGTAAAACATTTTCTTTTAAGTCAAACATATGATGTTGGGTATAAAAGCAGGTAATTATATTTAATTAATATTATTATTAAGTAATATAGTATATGTCTTAAACTATTACTCATTTAAATTCAATAAATTTAGATAAATTTACATTTAGATAATATCACATGATGAATGAGTAGATAATTAAAAAAAAATTAAGTTAAAATCGTGAAATCATAACGCAGTTTTTAAGCCGATAAATTAAAAATATATGATGATAGGGCGATTTTAAATTAAAATTAAGTCGTGTTACCATTTCGCGATTCTATTAACAGTAATTTCATAATTACTTTTTTTTGAACAGCGATGGAGTAAAATGTTTTGTTTCCAACAATAAAGTAAAAAAAAAAATCCTTATTTTGTCAAGGTTATACCCGACTTCTCAAATAACTCAAACCATATTTCTCATAACACATTTTTAGATTCAAAATCATGTAGTCCAAAGTTAACTCAAATTATACCCGATTTCTCAAATAACCCAAACCATATTTCACATAACACATGTTTAGATTCAAAATTATGTAGTCCAAAGTTAACTTTGAGTTTAAGAATTAAGGGCCGCTTCGAATATTCGGAAAACGTTGTAAAATTTAAAAAATTTTATAAATCTCTTCAATTTTCTATAAAACTTTTCTTACTTCAAGCTACATGAATTTTTATAAATTTATGTATCTTTATAAATCCCAACAAATCTCAATAAATTTTTTATAAATTTTAAAAAATTTTGACAAAAAAGTAAAACATCTAACTAAATTTGTTCGTGCAAAACTATTTATTTTTGTTTTGTGTGGTTTGTAGTTCACATTTTTAAACGTCGAAAATAATTTAAACCACATTGTATCTCAACGTTTGTAACTCTAGAAAGGGCGCAAATAAAAAAACAAAAATTACTGTCATTTGATTTTCCAAATAACTAAAATCAAATTGGGGCGGCCTTTTTTTTTTTTTTTTAAATTGGGTGAAACGAGGTAAAGACGTTTTTCAAACTTGAAATTGTTTTCCCCATACCCGCTTAAAATCATCCTCCCCAGATCCAACTTCTCCATTCACATGGGTTCAGGAATTAAGTTCAAAATCATTATCATCTTATTTAAATAAGTTTAAAAATCAAGTGGATTTTGTAAGAAAACTCTGATGCAGCATCAAGTTCCTCATTGTTCTGATATCTGGACGGATATTGAAAACATTTCTGCCATGTTGTAGTCTCTCTCTCTCTCTCTCTATTTTTTATTTCCTGTAGCCACCCTCAGTGAGGAGAAGGCATTGTTGAAAACAGCAGGATTGGGATGAAAATAACAAGGTATTGGCAAAGACGAATCCAATCTCAGCATAATTTGTTTTGAATTCAAAAAATAAGGTTATTGTCACTCTGAAGACTAAAAACTCTTTCAACTACACTTCCTAATACTACTAATTCTGAATAATTATATATACACAAAAGGCCCTATCAGAATCTGACCCTACTACAGATTTCTTACTCTAAACTAAATTTCTATCATAAAAAAATTAAAAAAAAAAAGAGTAAAAATTAATCGCTTGTAATTCTCCACATGCCAGTAAATCAACATGAGCTTCCTAAACACCTACCAACTTCTCCCGGTATCCCAGAAGCTGAAAACAGCACCAGAAAATGCATCACATTAGAAAGTACTTGTTATGAAGTATGTAACAGCAATTAATCACACGTCAATGTGGATCAAAGCAGGCAGAAGTGTTTGTGCTTTCCTTCACAGTCCAAGGGCATGTTGGTTTTGTTGGGATATGGAATCGGCTAGAAGTTGACATTGCATTCTTTCTTTTTATCCCACATTTCGTTAACACTTTTTTTCTTGGAATAAAATCAATCATGGAATGTCATTTACAATGTTATCCACATTCTATAGCAGATCTTATCCATATATATTTATATATATTTTATGAATTCCGAAAAAAAAAAAATTATAGCTAGACATAGGATAAAAACTAGAACTGAGATGTTTTTCCCCATCCAATTCCATATCTCATGAAACAAACATGCCCTTTCAAGTAACTTGTGAAAGAGAGAGCTTACCAGATGACCCCGACTAAAATTGCACACAGCTTGAAGTCCCACCAAAGTTTCCTGCTCTTCCAATATTTGAAGCTCATCTTTGGATAGATCTATAATGCTGGATTTGGAAAGTGTTACACTAGTCGAGGTCGAAGAACTTGGTTCGGAGTACAGCTTTTTTACAACCAATATTTCTAAATCTTCGGGATGCAATGAGGTCTGAAGCGCAACATACTGCATAGAGACATAAAAATGACAACATCCAAGTACAAAGCCACTAGTGGCCAGGAAAATTTATTATTATAATGATAATTAAGGATTGAGGTCTAAGTAGGACTCACTTCGCGCAGGTGTCTGACTGACAAGGTTGGCCTGCAACACAGGTAGGATTGCTGCAAATTGCATACTCTATTTTCACTCAGAGAGACTATCATAAGATGTACATCCAACTGAAATAACGGGAAACAAAATATTGACAGTCAAGTCCACGCAGTACCAGCAGAGATCTTAAAATCTTAAAAGTAAACAATTCAAAAGAAATCTTTATTTTGTAAAACTCAGCTGCTTTTTTGGGCCAATTAAATATTCAGCATTATGTTGGTTAAGAGATCTCTACTGGATTCCCTCATGTTAAGAGGGTAGTCCACAATGACCACTCAAAAAAGATCAATGATGCATTCTATTATTACCCTATCATCATTTTCCTCTGAATTTTGGAGAAAATCAGTCAACTTAGAGAGACGGCTGTTCCTTGCATACTTGCCATTACCACCACTTGAACTTCCATATCTGGTGTGACTCCTGATCCCACCTTTGCCCCAGGAAAGCCTTTCCGAGCTTCTAACAACAAGCCCTGCAATGCCACCACATGAGTCTCTGTTCACTTCTGCATCATTTTCGTCACAGCCTCCATCTGCACTGGCTGCTGCCAAAGAGGGCTGAGAAAACCGAGCTCCTCTCCATCTCTTGTATCTTTTTGGTTTGAATTCTGCACAGTGATCATCATTAGATGATGAATCCTTGCCTCCATCATTGTCGTTAACATCATCATCATCAGATCCATGGAGCTCAGCAGCTCGATGGTTTCTCCCCCCACTTAGATTTCGATAACTACTCTGTGATCTCCTTACAAATGCAGCAGCTGTAGCTCTAGCTGTTGTCCGTTTCCTGCCCACTGCTTCTGATTGTCGTTGAAAAGTCTGTGCGATTGTAGCTTGGATCTGTAAAATAGATCAAAATTTAGGTCTCTGGGAGCAATAAAACTGAGAAGGGCCGTGGGAGGTGGGGAAGTAATTTGGCTCAGTACTGTTTCACACAGAAAACAATTATTCAAGAAGGTCTACAGAATCTGCAGCTGTACCCATCTCTAGCAAAACCCACATCACAATGTAGCATGCTTTGAACACAATCCATATATGAATAAACTGAAGGCCACCATAAAAAGCAACCCAATGCTTCCACTGTTTTTAGCATTAGAACACGTGACCTAGATTGCAATGGAACACTAATATAAAGGGGCAATCTAGTGCATCAGACTTTGCATTGTAGGGTCTAAGGAGGGTAAGACTCTTGCATGCAAAATCTGTTTTTAGAGTTCAAATTTGTGACCCAAGGTCGCGATGAACACACACACACACACGCACACACGCACTGTTTTATTTTTCAAGTTTGTCTAATTTCACATTCACATAATTGTCATAATTTACCTGTTTTGCTAGTCTTATTATTTTATTTTTTGTCTGTGCACATGCAAAATAAATCACATTCCTCGTTGATGTGAGGAAGGTAATAGAGAGATAAAAACCCAAGCAAAATGCAACCAACTATATGAATGGAAATGCTTGAAGGATTTGACTTCAAAATGTCTCACCTGCTTATTGTGAGCCTTCTCCTCTTCATATAAAGCCAATTCCTATAAGCAAATACAAAGTTAAGGAGAGAGTAACATGAAATCGTAGCCAACACTCAAATCACTTTCCAATATGAGATCCAATATGCTGGCGACTTATACCTCCTCTTCATACTTATCGATGTCTGGATATAAAACTGCAATAAGTGCATCATAGTTTGGATCATCTCTCAAAGAACGGCGACTAGCACAATGTGTGCGACATGCAGGACACTCATTGTTCCTGCATTGAAGGTCACAGACAAATTTGTATGAGAAGAGGATAAAATTACTGGAAATCCATAAAAAAATAGTGGTAAACTTCGATACAAACCCCAATCGCATAGATTTGTCAATGCACTCCCTGCAAAATCGGTGGAGGCATTCCATAACTGTTCTTGTTTTCCGAATAATCCCTAACCATACAAAATGGTGATCAACAATTTTTCCCCAAAAGAAAAAGAATAAATTTGTAACAATTTTAATGAAGAAAAATCCTGACTGACGTAAATTTTAGGCTATCAGCTTGCGCCCACAACTCTGGCACATGAGATACAACCTTCTAACCCCTAACTCACTGAAAAATAAAATAAAGAAAAACAAAATATTTATTCCATAATCTACGCATCCTTGCATTATAGCTTTTCAATACAAGGGCCATAACTGATTGGAATTTTCATTTTGATATCAGTTCTATCATGATTTTTTTTCTTTGGACTTCAGGTGTTTTTCTTATTGATAAATTTAAATGAAAAGAGATGCTTTATCTTGCCATTGGTTAACCACACCCATTTTCCCTCCTGCACAGGCAGACCATTAAAAAGCAAAACTAGAAAAGAATACCTAAACAAATTGGACATTGTACTTCTTTGCGTATTTCTGCCAATTTAACAACCACAAACCTGCAAAAAAACAACACAACAAAATTAGCAATATCAAGTAATCCATTTAAGATAAAAAGATCAATCATTGTAGATGATGTTATATCTCATTTACAATTGATATAAAATAACTAATGGAATTGGGTGACGGGAATGAATAGAGCATAAACCTAATTTTTAATATTTAATGAAAGAACTGCCTACCATCATACTCCAATTCACATTATCTTGCTTGAAAACCTAGGCTTTTGCCCATAGTTACCAGGCTTGTGGGTCGATCTGGCACGTGATACGGGTATGGATTCGCAATACGGTACCTTGGCCCGTACTTAGTGCCGTGAGGGTATGCTTAGCTGGAACGTTATTTTGGATCGTAATTCACTTTAAGTTTTTATTTGGTTTGATATGTAGTAGCGTACGCAATATGCATTATGTGTATTATAAAATATGCATGGAGTGTTTAATAGTAGAGTCCTTTGTGGTTTGAAAAAGCAAAGGAAACTCATAAAGTCCTTTTTGGTTGGAACAAAAAAAACACAAATTAATTATCCTGACGTGAAAAAATGAAAGAAAGAAAGTTGTAGAGTTCTTTGTTGGACCCAATCATAATGTAAATATCAAAGGAAGTTGCAGATATATACTAGGAAGTTACAAAGTCTCTTGTTTTGATTTGAAAAGTAAAGGAAATTCGTAGAGTCTTTTTTGGTTGGAACGAAAAAACACAAATTAATTATTCTGACTTGAAAAAATGAAAGGAAGTTATACAGTTGGACCAAATCTTGATCTAAATATCAAAGGAAGTTGTAGAATATTTTGTTGGACCAACTCCGATGAAGGACAACTTCAATTGCGATGACAACAATTTCAAGTTGAAAGTTGTTTATTTCTTATCTCATGTATTCGTAAAAGTGGATTATCAATATTTGTGATTTAGATCGCGAACGCACCCCATATAGTGTCACGCGATTTGGTTCAAGGGTCAGATGAGGGGTAAACAAATTAGGTAACCATGCTTTTGCCAATGCACTGAAAATTGGCCTCTTAACACAAAACATAATGGACAAGGTCACTGGAAAAATGAATGTCAAAATGAAATTATGAACAAGGTCATTGGAAATGCTCATGATATCTGCCAAAAGAGAATAAGTTATCCATGACGCATCTTCCCCACCCCCAAAAACTTAAAAAAAAAAAAAAGAAAAAAAAAGAAAAATCATATTCATAGACATATTCATAGAAGTTGAAGGGAAATCCATTCTAAAATACACCAGAGATTTTAGGAAAAGCAATCATTAAGCACATTTCAAGATTTTGGGTCTTGGAGCAAACAAGATTCATAAATTTCCCACCAAATATTTTAGCACTGAAACTTTTTATACATAGAGGGAATAGTGCTTTAGACATCCAATGAAATTGTTTCAAACACTTCCAGTGGCATCCAAATTGCCTTCTTATATTCAGTGTACTAAACTAGTGTTTCTAATCTTTATCGTGCATCCTGGAAAAATGACTATTTATTGTATCTGCACCAACACTGAGTTATGAGGTCAATGCATGATACAACACTCAGAAGTATCAATGTTGACAAAATGCCCCAGTTCACCCCAATATCCATGATCAGCATACATTTCATAAATCAATTTTCCACTAACAATAGTGTTTTAATATACAACTTATTGGCCCAATGATACACAACTGATGCTGACATCTATGCATAGTCACTAGTAGCTGCCAGCTGGGTGATTTAAATAACTAACACTCATGGGATACCTAATCCTTTGAACAGCACAAATTTCCCTGATTTGTAGTCAAGATTAAGTGCACGTATTCCTATGAATGTCAGAGACAGGTGGAATTTTGTTACAAGTACACCAATTCAAATGACAGGAGAAAAAAAGATAGTTGACCAAAGTGTGTTCTCTTGGTATGCAGTTGTTAATGAAATAACGCCTTTAACTTGGTCAATAAAATTCCACACAAATCTCATGTGGCTGCATGCCAAATGTTGATTCTTCCCGAGAAAGAGAAAGAGGTCACAGCATCCAGCAGCTTTACTTTCCTTTTTTTTTTCTTCTTCTTCTTTTTATTTTATTTTTATTTTGTGGGCAAATAGTTTACAACTTTGTAAACCAAACCAAACCAAACCAAACTAAGCATTTTCTCACTAGGTGGGGTCAGCTATATGGATTTGACGACGTCAATCAAATCTGTTTAGAGCCATAACCTCTTTTAGATCCATGTAAGTAAGGTCATATTTAATAGTTTTTTTCCAATTACTCTTGGATCTCCCTCTCCCTCTCCTACTCCTGACAATCTCTATACTTTCACACCTTCTAATAGGTGCCTCCGTTGGACACCTTCTAACATGGCCGAACCATCTTAATCGATTTTCTCTCATTTTCTCTTCAATCGATGCTATTCCTACTTTACCTCTAATCTCCTTATTCCTAATCCTATCTCTTCTTGTGATCCCGCACATTCATCTTAGCATTTTTATCTTCGCAACTGCCATCTTTTAAACATAATTATACTTTATTGCCTAACATTCTGATCTATATAATAACGCTGGTCTTACTGCCACTTTACAATACTATCCTTTAACCTTGAGAGGGACTTTTTGATCACATTTGATCACACAAAACTCCTGAAATACTCTTCCATTTGGTCCACCCGGCCTGAATCCTATAACTTACATCAGTATCAATCTCTCCATCCTGTTGCACCATAGATCTAAGGTATTTAAAGTTTTCTTTCTCTACAATCTTTTGAGTGCCCAAACTTACTTCTATACTACTAGTTGTCCTACTTTGATTAAACTTACATTCCATATATTTCGTTTTGCATCGACTTAGCCTCAACCCTTTTGTCTAACGTTTCCTGCCACAATTCTAGTTTAGCATTCACTCTTTCTCTGATCTCATCTATTAAAATAATGCCATCTGCAAATAACATACACCACGACATCTCATCCTGAATATGTCTAGTAATCTCATCCATAACTAGGGCAAATAAAGTTTGCAACTTTGTAGTGACATAAAATTTTGTTGTTGTGTTGTATGGTCTACAATCACAATAGTTGATACTTATCCGAAAAAAATAAAAGATATCACAAGATTGAGGCCCTCAATCACACATCATTTCTCATTGCTAGCTAACCTGTTAAAACTGTATCATTAGTTCATAATAACGCACAAAAATTGAGAATGCCACACCAGCAACTCACCCTTTATAAAGACTAATATTATCATTGCAATAAAATGTCCAATTGAGTTCCTGTAACATAAATAATACTCTGAATAAGTACTCTTTAGCTTGCTCTTACCATAAAAAAAGAAGCATTCTACCCAAAGTTGGTGACAACAACAGCTCACACTCCCCAAAAGAATAGGAGCATAGAGCAAGGTTGTTAAAATCGAGATTTCATTTAAAATTGATGGAGGGTCCAAAAAATCAAATTGCAAAATCGTAGGATTTTACACAATGCCTATAATATGAAAACTACTAAATTATAATTCTTCATTGAGAGTTTCGATTTTTTTTGAAAATAAAGAATTTTATTAATAAGAGAAGATAGCAAAAACCTGTATCAAGAAAATGTCATAAACAAAAAACCTACTCATATCTACAAAATGAACCATTAACAAAGTTTGCAAAAGATATTATATCTGGTTCTATATCCATTGATCCAATCATATAATTGAGACCTTTAAAGTGTTTGGTGTAATCTATACAATTGATATTAAAATACTAACTTCATTTTATCTTATTTTTTTGTAGGATTTGAAATATATTTGTAATATTTTATAATATGTCTCTTGGTTTCCATCATAACTACTATATTTAATTTATGATAGTCAATTTTGTGAAATAATACATATGGTCCTCGATTGGTATAACATAGGAAAGAATAATATTGTAGAATGAAAAAAACCTACCCAAAAAAAAAAAAAAAAAAACAAGCGAAACAGTTGTGGTCTATCATTTGAGAAAAAAAAATCCATAAAAATCTATTTTATTTGAGAAAATTATAAAATAATCACCCACTTTTTAGATTTGGTAAAATCGCCTATAAAATTGAGATTTTACTGATTTTACGTTCGAAAATTTAGATTTTTTTTATTGTACTTCTATTAAGATTTTACATAAGATTGAACAAATTTTCTCACTTCAATATCATAAAATAGTAAGATTTTAACAACTTTAGTATAGAGCACGCTAGCTTGTCTATACCAATATGAGAAAGTTGCATCAATAAAAACCTAGGTAAGCCAACAAAACCAATTAACTCATAATCAAGAGCAACGCAATCACAACGATCCAGAATATACAAAACCAAACTCTGCTAACATTTCCAATGAGAGAATTTCCGACAGCAAGCAAAACAGAAAATTCAATTAGCTAGCCTGTTTCCTGGCATTTCAATGCTCTGAATTCGAAAAGCTCACTACAACAATAATCGTCAAACACAAAAACAACAGGACGGACAAAACAAAGTACACGGATCTCAAAACAAGCTATTTCATCAGACAATATCTAACGGTTCCAAATCAACAATAGCAAACGCTTATATAATGAATCAGAAGAGAGGAGATAGAGATAACGAACTCGTCTTTGTCGCCGACACTCGACGAAAGGCTTCCATCGGACTCTGAGAAATAGAAAAAAATCAAAGCGGTCACAACACAACACACAGCAACAATTAAATTTCACTGAAAATATCAATCACAACTCGCGTATTCGTTAACATTTCAGCCTTTATTCGAAGATAATAAGCAACATACGTACCGTCTCCATCTTCGGCTCGCCCGCGGTGGTTTTGATTGCATTGCAGAGGTTCGTCTTGCTCTGGATGAGCCTCGTGTGAACGCTTTTGCGCCGGCATTAGGAATAAAGAGAAGGACCTACGGCTAAGTTGACAATGACAGCGCGCGAAGCACCGGAGGCGGTTGCCGTGGTGGCGGAGAGAGAGATTGAGGTGGTTGGACTTCGAATGTCGCTCCTTCTTCCTTCAGATATAGAGAGAGAGAGAGAGAGAGAGGGCCTCTGCCTCGCGGTCGTAGCCTCCCCGGATTTGTATATAATCGCTGCGTATTGTCTGCTCTGCTGTTTACGTGTGATGAAATTGTGCCCAATCTTTGAGTGCCACGTGTGCACTTGGGGTTATTTTGGTACTTGACATTTACCCACCTGGCTTATTTTAGTTTACCTCGTTTTACATAAATGCCCTTATTTCGTACAGCCCTGCACTCAAAATTTTCACGCACATACACATTTTCAGACAGATCGACTAAGAGGGACTCGATGCAGCTGGGAAGCAAGCAGACTATCTAAGGGAGATAGAAAGATGGCGGAGAGAGAGAGCTACAAGGACTATTTGGCCGGTATGCTCGCCGGAGTTGGCACTGTTATCATTGGTCATCCATTCGACACAGTCAAGGTCGGCCCTCTTCAATCCCTTAGTTTTTCTCTGTTTTTCCTTATTGCATTTGTTTGGGTATGAGTAATTGGTTTCTTAATTGTTGATTCATTCGATTATGTGCATTGGATTAATTTGGCCGTACTTGGGGAGACTCAGATATATATATATATATATGTTCGAGCCTGCAATTGGGGAATCTTAATTGTTAAGCGAGATATGCGAATTGGGAACCATGTTGTTAACTTGTTAAGTACCAGAAATTCAGAGTCTGATATGCAAATTGGGAATCTTGATAATTGCTTTTTTGAGATATGAATGAGTCATCGAAACTCATTCACATGAACACAACACAAATGAGTTCATAATTGTAACACCCCAGGTGGTTAGGTCACTTTTTGATAATTATTTCTACCATGGTAGGGACATAACGTTGCTTGAGATTTTTCGGCTGTTTTCTTTACCATGGAAGATCTTTCTCTATATAGGTTATTTGTTTTTTATTTTTTTATTTTTTTTAATTTTAAGGAAAGGTTTGGTATGAGGTGAAAAATTTGGGTAAAAAGATTACTGGGTTAGTGACAATTAATGGGTAATAAGTTTATAATACTTATATTTAGATTGAAAAAGTAAATATTACTCGGTAATAATTATATTATGTTTGGATGCTAAAAATTTTGAAAGGTTAAAAGTTAATTGTATTAGGAATGAGGGTAAATTAACCAGGGATAAAAATTAATTTTTAATCTTAGTAAAATAATATAATAAAATAATTGTTATTTTAATAATAATTAATTTTAATAAAATATATATTATTAAATATAATTTTAAATTAAAATATTACCTATAAAAAATAATTTTATCATAGATTAATATTTCAATAACAAATATTTTAATAATAAATTATTATTTCTTAAAAAATTATTTTTATTTTGATAAAATAATTTAATAAAACAAATAATTTTAGTCTATTTTAATAAATTATATTAATATGATACATAATCTAGTAAATTATTATTTATGAGAAAAAAATTTTATCTAATAAAATAAATTATTCCAATAAGTAATTATTATTTATTAAACATTAATTTTAAATTAAGGAAATAAATAGTTTTAGTCATAAATTTATATTTCAATAGCATTATTTTAATAAAATAAAATAAATTATTTTAATAATAAATTGTTATTTATTAAATATTATTTTGATAAAATAATTTAATAA
>JAVXUM010000030.1:26984836-26999640 GCA_035590655.1 Pouteria glomerata
CTATTTCTCTTGATGCAGTCAACCAGGGAGTCTCTTATTCGTTGTACGCAAGGTAAGAAGTAATCATGTTCATGATTTTTATTGAGCTAATGTAGTTTTAAATTTCATTTTCAGTATAGATTCTGTTTTATATAGTTTACCTTTTTTTGATCTCTACCAGATATTTGTTGCACAATATTTATTTAGTTTGAAATTGCAAATATATATCAAGATCTTCTTACATGGAGCTCTGAATTTATGAAGTGAACAAGTATAAATTGTTGAGTTCACTATTAAACTTAAGCATAATACTCCCATTTTATGCATAACATGCTATACATAGCTCTTATGCATGCATCATTGTCATAGGAGAAAGAGGATAATTATTTAACTAACATGAAATCTAGTTATCTCAGTGTCCTTGTACATAATAGTTAGATGAATCTGACACTAAGACATATTCGTATGACACAACATACTTTAATTGCATTTATTGTAGGCAAAAACTCAAATATCACATCAGTCTGCCTAAAACAAGACAAGATCAAATCAATCCGTGTAAAACAAGCCATGATCAAATCATTCTGGATATGCAATTTTATAACTCTGGAAATCTAGATTTCTTGAGATTGGCAGGGTGGTTCAAATCCATTCACATTTTGTTGTTGCAACAATTGTGTAATTACAATTCACATCACAGATCAGATATTTTTTTAACACCTTGTTCCCAATTTTTGCACAGGATTGAATGCATTGGGTCACTTGAAATTCAGGGTAAATATGGTAGTTTGCAAAGGAAGCAAATTACTCTTGTTGACAATGATGGTGTCAAGTTAACATTTCTATTATGGGGTGAGCAGGTTCTTCTTGCCAATCTTTTTAGGTAGGCATTGTGATGTATTACTTCTTTAATGTCGTTTTCACTGCCATTATATGCACCTTATACATTTTTATTTTTCCCATTTTCCTCTATAGCATAGGAAGCATGCTTGCTCTAGATAGACCATTTGTAGCTAGTACTATTGATGCTACCATTGAAGCAGGCGAAATTTGTCTTGAATATGGAAGTGCAACACAGTTATACATGGTGCCTTTTATCCAACATGAAGAACAAGTGAGTAGTGAATGTTTTTATTATTGTATGCCATTTTAATTTTGTGGAGGAGCTGACGTCTATGTTTCTCAGGTATCTGTAGCTTTGACACAAAATCGAAATCAAGGATCAAAGCTGTTGAGTGCATTAGATCCTAGTCAGGGACTGAAAGTTTCTCAAGTCACCTTGCCATGTGATTCTCAGGGGTCCATTGACTTCAGTAATTATCCATTCCGAGTGAGTCACAATCTTAGAACTTCAATATGTGAGAAGCTGTTTAGATTTTCCATTGTTTTTATTTGTTTTGAACCAAAACAAATGTCTGCACCACTGTGTGTTTCCAATTTTCCTTCTTTCCATTGTCTCATTTGAAAATGTCCGTTGGTCTTCACTCACATTTATTTCATTTGAAATGTCAGGATCAGAGTATATATTCTTAGGTCTAGAAGAAATGTGCTAGAACATCCTTATGATTTATTTTTATGCCAGATTGTTAAGTCATTTAAATTTCTACTCAAACCGCACAACATTTCTGAGATAGTGTGAATGTGCATCAAGTTACATGATGTAATCCGTCTTTCCGGTATTCATGATACCTGTAATTTAATTTTCATTTTTGCATTGACCTCTCTTCATTTTGAAGTCTTGCAGACATTTGTCATTGATCTTCATGATAAGATGAATGGCATCACCCTATATGGTGTTGTTACAGACATCATTCGAGAAATTGATCATTCAGATGCTATTTTCTCCTTGAGAATTGAAGATGCAACTGGAACAATTTGGACAAAGCTACACTTTATCAAATCTTGGTAATAATTGCAGTATTATTTTCCACTATGCAATAATTCACCCATTCTTTTAACGTATCATCTATTACTTATTGAATTATTGTTTGAAATTATCTTTGTTAGGTCACTGGGGAGATTAGGCCTTGGTCACACTGTGTACATGCGTGGCTTGACTTGTTCTATGTCAAAACAAAAACGGTGAGCTAACACAACTTATCAGGTTCTTCTTCAGTATGCCATATACGTAACGAATGAAGATGCACATGTTTTCATCACCTATAGCTATTTTGAAAGTCCTAAGGCTATGTTTAGTACATAGGAATGGAATGGAATGGAATCTATTTTCTCTTTAGTTTATTCTCATGTTTGGTATCAAAAAATAAAGTTGGAATACTATTTTATAGGAATAGTTATTCCCACATTAAGTGAGGATAGACGTTTCACAATTTAAAATTATGTTTGGTACATGGGAATAAATGGAATCTATTATTACTTTAGCCTATTCTTATGTTTGGTATCAAAAAATTAAGTTGGAATGCTATTTAATAGTCATTCTCACATTAAGTGGGAAAAGACATTCTATAATTTAAGTGATAGAATAGCCATTCCATTGCAATTAAAATTTGACCCCAAAACTGAAAAAAATAAAAATGAAAAACAAGCAACTAATTTGTGATAATTTTTTTTTTAATTATTTCCTTAGGTTGTAAGATGACCATTTTTACCCTTTGACATTAGTTTCGAATTTTTTTCCAAACTTAGGCTGTAAAATGATTGTTTTATCTATAAGTTCGTTTTTTTTTTCAAATTCATATTTCGGGCTTTTGAAATGTTAATAAAAATATTCTTTCATATTATTTAATAACTATTCAGATTTTGATTCATTTTAAACTCAAGTTGTAAAATGATCATTTTACTCTTGGGTTCATTCTTTGCTCAAATTTGCACTTTGGACTTCCTAAAAAGTTAAAAAGTATTTATTGATATGTTTCTTGATAACTAATAAAATTCTATCTCAATTTGAACTAAAATTGTAAAATAACTATTTTATCCTTGGGCCTTTTTTTGTCTAAATTCGCATTTTATATTGCCCAAAAGGCTAAAAAGATACTCTTGACACATTTCTCAATAATTAAAGAAATTTCAATTCAATTTGAATTTAAATTATAAAATGATTATTTTGTCGCTAGTTTTTTTTTGGGCCAAATTTGTATTTTATGCATTCTAAAAGACTAAAAAATATTTATTGACATATTTTTTATTTGTTAAGAAAATTTTGGGCCAATTCAAATTTGAACTATGAAATCATCGTTTTACCCCATTGGTCCCTTTTTTTAGTTAATTTAATGCTCTAAAAATAATTTTTTTATAATTTTTAAAAAATTAATGTTAGTAGTTTTTATTATATTTCATTGTATTTCATTATAGTTAAAATATATAATCAAATTATGAAATTTGAATATCTATTTTATTCTCATTATTTTCATGTTAGCAATCAAACAAAGGAAGTGAATGGGCATTTCATTCAAGTTCCACTTCTTATTTTGTTCCATTCTTACTTTAGCCTATTTCATGTTTGGTATCAAAAAATTAAGTTGGAATACTATTTCATGGAAATAGTCATTTTCACATTAAGTGAGATAAGATATTTTTGACAATTTAAGTGATGAAATAATTATTCTATTGTAATCAAAATTTGATCAAAAAATTGAAAATAATAAAAATAAAAAACAAGCAACTATTTTGTAATAAAAAATTTTCTCAATTACTTCTTTGGGCTGTAAAATGATTGTTTTACCCGTAAGTTTTTTTTTTTTTTTTTCAAATTCATATTTCGGGCTTCCAAAAAGCTGATAAAAGTATTATTTCATATTACTTAATAACTATGTAAATTTTGATTCGATTCAAACTTAGGTTGTAAAATGACCATTTTACCCTTGGGTTCATTTTTTGGCCAAATTTGTGTTTGGGGCTTTCCAAAAAGTTAAAAAATATTATCGATGTGTTTTTTGATAACTAATATACTTTCATCTCAACTTAAAGTTAAATTGTGGAATGATGATTTTACTTTTGGGTCAATTTTTTTGTCTAAATTCACATTCTAACTTGCAACCTGGCCCTTGTTGGGCCAAATTTGTATTTTTGGCATTCCAAAAGACTAAAAAATATTTATTGACATTTTTTAATAGGTCCAAAAATTTTGGCCCAATTCAAATTTGAATTGTAAAATGACTGTTTTACCCCTAGGTACTTTTTTTAGTCAAATTTACGCTCTGAAGATAAATTGGTTTTTATAGTTTTTAAAAGTCAATGTTAGTAGTTTTTATTATATTTTATTTTCTTTTATTTAAAATATGTTATTAAATTATGAAAATTTAAATATTTATTTTATTCTCATTATTTTTATGCTGTCAACTAAATAAAGGAATGAAATTTCATTCCCTTTTCACCCTATTTTATTCCCACCTCATATTCCATTCCATTTTCTTTCATTTCCATGTACCAAACCTAGCCTAAGGGTGTGTTTTGATCGAGGAGTTGGTGGGGGGAAAGAAAAGATAAGCTAAAAGAAGAAGAAAATGGGAGGAGAAAAAGGAAAAGAAACATAAAACCTCAAATTCCTATTATTATTTAAGTAGATTAGAAAATATATGAAAATAAAAGTCAAAAAAATTTCATCAATAAATTAGCTTTTTAATTTAATTATTTTTAAATTTTCAAAATATGTGTTTGTTTTGAAAGGTTAAATCATGTCCTTCATCTTCTATTTTCCGTTACAAGCCAAACATGATATGTCTCTTTAAATCCCTTTCAGTTTATTTTTCCTTGACAAATCCTTAATAGTTATGTATGAAATAGTTTTCCAAAATGTTAAGGTTTGTAATTTATCTTACATTGGGACACATCGAGACATTTTGTCAAGTAATTATGTTTTGTTTGGCAGCCTTGAAGTCTTGTGGTCCGAGAATGAATTTGGAACTTCATTCGTTAACCTTAGTTGTTTGCCAGCATTGTTGAACTCATCTTGTCTCCACAAATTAACCTACCTTTCTGACCTATGTAGCCAGAGTGACAGCACACATGTATGTTCTCTTTCTAAATTGTGGTTTCAGTTGACCATACATATAAATGCCTTGATCACTGCAGGGAAAAGGGTATTGAGTAGTCTTATTACTAACCTTTTCTCTCGCTTATCTTACTGAATCTACATTATTATCATATGGAAATCTTTTCATTTGTTCCTGATTTATATATATATATATATTTTTTTTTTCTGTTCTTTTCCGTAATTCAGATATGTCGGGTTTGGCTGGACCAAATTGATCATTGTCACGTAAATACAAGATTTTCGCACTCCCCATGCGGCCATTTTGTTACCAACTCTCCTTCTGGGATGGTTGAGTGCAATTTCTGTCATTGTAGTTGTGATCCTGCTGAAGTAGTGCGCACTTTCCACTTGAAAATAACTCTTGCGGATGAGAATTCCAGAGTTTTTGCATGGTGCACCGGTCAGACTGCTACAGAGTTGTTTCAAATATCCCCCGATGAATTCTACGAATTGCCTGAGGTAATACCTAAACTACAATTTTCTATTTCTTAATTAACTTACTATTGTTTTCTCGTAAATATTCTCTTCATTAGCTTATTCTACCCAAGGCAATGCATCAGCGATGGATTCAGGGGGGCGCCCCCAAGCTTTTTTCTTTTGCTAAGCAACCAACCCCGCAACCCCCCCCCCCTCTCAAAGCTTTGAAATTTTCTTAGAGGTATATTGTAATTTTAGCAAAAAAATTTGGAACCCCTTAAGCTGGCATCCTTTTTTTTTTGGTCAGAACTCTTAAGTCCCGTTTAGTAATGTTTATATTTATTTTTTATATTTATGTTGACAAATTTTTAAAAACTAAGAATAAAAACGTCTTTATTAAATTTATATTTATTTTTTTGTTTTCAAAAAAATGAAAATTTAAACAAAATAACGTAAACAAAAGAAATAGATTTTTTCACTCATTTTTTTATTATAAACATTTTGTCCTTTTTATTGCATCACATTAAAATTAATTATTTTGTTCAAATATTTTATTAAACTAAAATTAATTTTAATATTAATATAATTAGTTTAATTTATTAAATTAATATAAAATATATTTTATTAATCAATATTAAATTAATATGGAATGTATTTAAATTATATTTAATACATTTTATTTTTATTGAATTAAATATTTTTAATAAATAATATAATTAAATTAAATTTAATATGTTTTATTTTTATTAAATAAATTTTTTTAATAAATAATATATTTAAATTTAATTAATTTTTTAAAAATTGATGAAATTAAATATTTTATTAAAATAAAAATTAATTATTTTAAACAAAATTACAATTTCAAATGTAATTTTAGTTTTTATTTTAAGAAAAAAATAATAATAGAAAATAAAAATTGAAAACATAAACAATTAAACAGAAAAATTATAGTATTATCAAATGAGTTCCTAATAGCTCTCTTTGCTCATAATTTTTTTTGCCTTGCCCTGCTAAAACTCAAATTCTTGATCGATCACTTCAATGCATGATGGTTCAACTTTGGAGGATTATTTGCAATCATGTATCTACGCTTCTTGTTAAGATTTTCTATTATCATCAACCTTCTAAAAGCACATATGAAGCACTGTTATGTTAAATCTACAAGGTGCCGGGAAGTTATAATAATTAGGGAAGTCTCAATAATTGATCTGCAGATGCCATTTAACTCCATTGGTTGACGAGTGTCAAATTTCTAATTGGGATTTTGTTGAGAATTAGTTGATACTGAAGTGAGGTCATCGGCTGCAGGCTGAAGGGATTTGCACTCTGTTAATTTGTTTAGTGGGGCTATATTTTGTAATATTTTTAAATTTTCAGTCGGAAAATTGAACTTTTTGTTGCTAATCTTTTGGCAACAGTTTCCCTCTGTTAGCATGTTTTCAAAATTTTAAAAACCAGGAAAGTAAATCATTAAATTTAATTTTTTGTGCTAGTTGATAAATAACGACGGCGAAAAGAACGTCTTCTTGCTTGATATAAAAATTATATTTTCGTACTTATTTTTACCTCAGTCAACTACGAGGTCCACAACTTCTACAGCTACTTTCACCACCCGCCAGTTGCTATTTGTAAATATTAAACACATTTTATGTTTTTTGTCAACAAAATTTTAAAATTAACCTTCAGCTTAGTTGCTACATTACCCTTTTGACGTAAATAAAAAAAAGAAAAGAACTTAGAGAAAGTAGACTGCATAATTATGGCGAATTACCTCTTCTGATCGACATGAATTCTCAAAATTAAGAAACTTAATGCTATAATTTCGTCTGCTAACAAGTTCTTTGGGGCAAATTGATACCAGGAAGAACAAATTATGTACCCTTCTTCACTGGAAAGTGAAAGGTTCATGGTTGCTCTGGTGAACAGCAGAAGGCAAGGTTATGGGCTCGGTGGCAGCCTAACCGAAGAACATGGGGAAGCTACATGGGAAATTACTCGTGCCATGAAGTGTGAATGATTCCTCTTCTCCACCAAGTTTCGTTGTCCATTAGATTATCTTCATTCGTATGAAGAGAGACAGCTGAAGGTTCTCTGCAGCACTTGCAAAGGAAAGGGAATGCGCAAAAACTGAACAATTTGTGATATGGAAGTTTTTGAAAAGCTGTGATGCAAAAGTGCAATGTAAATTATTTTAGTTACAGAGTCAAAGTACAAAGTGTAACCAACAGTTAGCTTCCTATTATTTGTAATTAACAATTTGCATCCCTTTCCAAGGGATTTTGGAGGGAATGGGCCAGCCTGTCCTGGAATTACGGACCCGGGCCTTGTGGTTTTTACTGTTTTAACAGCTAGACCGCCGCCTCCGTGAATTTAAACTCTCCTGGCTGTGGGCCTAAATCCATATCATGGGCCTAACATTGGACCAATGTGCAAGTTTTGAAAATTTGGGCATTATCTCCCTGTAGCATAGGGTTCGAATTGGATCTGGCCCAAACCCATATAATGGGTATTACTTATGCACAAAGTTAGTAAGTTAGGCTGTTTGGGCCTAAATTCACATAATGGGCCTAAGGGTGTTGTGAAACCTTTGTATTTGTTTTTGGTCTTTAGGGGCTGTTTGGAGCTATGAAAAGTTCTGAAAAATTCTCAAAAATTTCAAAATTTTCCATTACTTTTTACACATTTACATCTATTACAATTTTAGAAAAAATTACATAACTCAAATTCGATTTATCGAATAATTGTAATTTTTTTTTAATGTGACCACCGTTATTTAAACTATCAAACAAGACCCATTGTCAATATTTTTTGAAGAAATTTGAAAACTATTCCAACGGATTTCTCAGATTTTTGTCAATATCTTTTACTATTTATCTCTGAAAAACGTAATTTGCCACTAAACACCTAAATATCACTCAAACTACGTTTTTCATTATTTTTCGTTATTTTTCGTTACTCCAAATACCCCCTATATAATAAGTTTGTGTGAGATTTTTTTATTTTTAAACAAATTTTTATAATTTTAAAAAATATATATACGATTCACATATCTAAAGCTAATAAAAATAAATAAAATTTTAAAAAAACAATAGCCAAAGAAACTAACTTTTTTACCCCAAAAATATCCAGTGAAACAAATATCCAAAGTTGGACACAAGTAATTGACCCCAAACAAGAAACGAGTACTGACCAAATTTCTTAGCTTGAATAAATAATTCAAACATTTGTAACCATCTACATACATACAGAGAGAGAGAGAGAAAGAGTAAACTAAAGCATCAAAATGTCGGTCAGATTTAGAACCCACATGCACACATGCTTACCATCTTTTCCATCAACTTTCACAAAGGCATTAGCTGAGCTATCCATGCATATCAAACTCATCCCATAAAAATACAAGGGATCTTTCCAGACTCTTCACACTGTACAAACCCTAGTTTAATGACTCCAAATTAAGCAATTATTTAAGAAACTCTTTTTAATTTTTTTCTCCCTCTATATTATACTTTTAAATTTCTCCATACATTTTATAAAAGCTGAATTAAAGCAGCCAAACAAAAGAAAGCCCACAACCTAACTTTAACCCAGAAATTCTCTATAAGAAGATAAAGAACAAGATGGCTATTATTACCTGTTGTATCCCTCCATACACATGAAAATTAATACCTCCCCAGCTATCCCCATTCCTTTTGTAAGGAAAAGAAAGCACAAAACTTTAACCCAATCAAGCACAAAACCAAAAAGGTGAAGAGAGAAAGATTCAATGATACATATATATATATTTGTATACTATCTTTGTGCTATTTGGGGTGGCTATGGAGGATGGGCATAGCCGGATTGATCAGACCACTGACTTGGATTCGGATAAATACCAGAAGCTCTTGAGCTAATAATGGAGGCAGTAGGGTTACTAGTTGCGGTACTGTTGTTGCCGAGTGTTTGGTTCCAAGAATAACGTCCCACGGCCCTGTTTGACAACTGAACCAAGGCTTGATCAGATGGGTACAAGTTCTGCTCACTTTGGTGCTGAATCTGCTGATTCTGAGCCTGTAGTTGTGAGCTAAAAGATGGGGCATTATTATAATTATTATTACTATTTATACCCTGCAAAAGACCCAAATTAGAAGACCCTCCAAATTGACCACCACCAACATTGAGTGGTTGATTGAAAGGTTGTGGCTGGTTGTTCAGAGATTGCATAGCCGACAGAGACGACAAAAACCCACCAACAGAATAGTAAGAACTCATTGGAGGAGGAACATTTGTCAAGTGATGATCAGCCAGATTTGTGGGTAGATTTTGAGGCACTTGGACATCGTGCGGTGGCTGTTGTGGTGGCGATGAGCCGCCGCCTGAAGAGGAGGAGGAGGCCTTGGCCTTCTTTCCCTTTCGGCAACCTCCGCCAACGGGGACGTTCCTTAGGGTTCCGCCTTGAGTCCAGTACCGCCGGCAAGTCTTGCAGAAGTACCTTGGCTGGGAAAGGCTGTAATTGTTGTAGTAGCAAAACTTGGTGTTGAAAGAGTCGCACCGAGGACACTTCTGCGGCGGCTGGTGGTGGGCCTCCGGTACTGGGTTCAATCTCCGATGATGATCGTCGTGCTGCTTCTTCACGTCCTCATCTCGTCTACCTTCCTCCATTTCTCACCCCTCTTTAATTCACTCACTATATATATATACACAAAAAAAAAAAAAGGCTTCCTTACCTTGATTTGTTGCCTAATTAAATGTCGGATGCGAGTGGATAGGTTTTGGATTTGGTGCATTCAACCTCAACTTAAATTCAGAGCCATTTCTATTAATTCAACGAGTCTGTTTGGATGCTGAGGAATCTCCAGAGTGGGAAAACAAACCAAGATCATTTCTGCCTTTTCTTGCATGGGGATTTGTTCTTTCCTCTATTACCTACCCACTCACAAACCAAATGGTTCATTAATACGAAAAATAGCAAAAGAAAATCCAGACCCAAATCTCTCTCCTACCCACAAAAATCTCCTCAGATTTTATCAAACAAATGCGGATATCTATATAGAAATAGAAGGAAGTTAAGACACCCACGGGCTTAGAGATAGTAGAGAAATGGGTATGAATAATGACTGAAAATTTTCAGTTCAACCACTTTGACCAGAGTGCCTTGCACACAAAGTTCATAAATGGAAAAACATGGATTAAATCACATAACCGAACCTAGATAATCTACAATTATTCTATACCCAGAAAGTAAAAAAAGAGAGAAAGGCAAGATCAGAGACAGAGAGAGTCGGGGAAGAAGGAGGAGGGGATGGAGAGATCTAGTTGAAAAGGAACAGGGCCGGCTTTGATTGCAGACGCTGCAGCAGAAACTACGGGCTGGTACGGCGGCTGTCGTCAATGGATGGTGGCTGTTTCAGACCTTAACTCTCTCTCTCTCTCACTTTCATCTCTCTACAATTTCTTTATTGGGTCTTTGATTCTACCGGGTTCCAGGTGCAATAAAAAAAATCTATTGCAGAATTACGGTAAAAAAAATTAAGAGTTAAAAAAAAAATTAGGGGTAGAGATTTGAAATATTTTAACGATGTATGATATTTTATATTTTGTATTAATGGTATTTAATTAATTTTTTAATTTTTATTTTTAAATTAAAAATAAATTAATTTAATAAAACTATAATCATTAAATAAAATATAATTAAATCTTAATTTTTTATTTTTTATTACGACTATGTTATAAATTTTTTCACTACACCCTAAAACCCAATTCTACTATTTCCCTTCACTGACATCATTTTAGGTTAGTTTTTAGGCTGCGTTTCGCATCAGTTAAAAAAAAAAAAAAAATTTATAAAAATTTAAAAAATAAATTTTGTGTTTTATGAAAAAATTAGAAAAAATAATTTAAATTTAATGTTTATTTTTTTGGGGTCCAAATAGTCTCTTAGTAAACCCGTCTTTGATTATGAGATGTTTGATTAATTAAAATTCATTCATTTTACTTAAATTTTATATTTTTTAATTAAATTTTATATATATCATTTTTATATTAAATTTTTATATTCTTACGGTACTTTTTAACTAAATTTAGCTCAATTAAATACCGCGTACCCTTTCTAACCGTGTACAAAAAGTCAAATTTGTCTTCTTACCACACAAAAGGGTTGCCTGGGTCGTTTGCGCACAGTTTTAATAAAAAATTATTAACTTTTTAATTTTTAAGCATCTGATAAAGCACTAATTTTATTAATTTTTTTTCTTGTATATAATAATTTATTAACTCAAAATTTATGAAAAATTATTAACAGTTATTAAAAATTATTAAAAATTTTACTAAGTACTAAAAATTATAAAAAATTACTAAAAATTATTAAAAAATATTATTTATTTCACAAAACATATAAAAAACTATAACTAACAAATTTTAAAAAAAATAAAAAATTATAACTCCAAATGCTCTTAACAATCAACTTATATAGCATAGGATTATATGTTAGTTGTAATTAAAATCACCTGTGTGTTGACATTTAAATTAGAGTTGATTTGGTGTATTTCAGTCAACCTTCATAAGGTAAATTGTGATTATTTTAATTTTTTAATAAATTAAAATTTAAAAAAAAAAGTTAAAAGTACATAAAATTTTATCACAATTTTAATTTATTAAACTAGTATTTTTAGTCTAAAATTGAACTTTAAAATTATCCACAATCCATGGGGAAATCAAAGTGTTTGAAAAAGGTGTGCTAACGACAATAGATAATCTCCAGTTTTTCTTCTGTCAAATTTTGTGTGGCTCACGTGTACATTAACCAATCATGACCAATTCAAACTCTTTTCTCAAAAATTTTAATTTTTTAATATAAATTAAAAATAAATAACATTCCTTAAAATTTAGGTGCGCGACTTTTAACTCGTGGAGCAGAGCATCTCTTTTACTTGTTTATGATTTTAGATTCGATTTCGGCTATTGGCCTTTCTCTATTTATCATAAAAAAAATTAGATACCATTTGGTATATTAATAAATAATATAATTTTTAAAAATTATTTATTTTGACGAATTAAAAATTTATATTTTATTTTATTTTTTATCATTTAGAGTGATAATAAATAAAATAAAATAAAATAAATTTTTAATAATTTTTATAAATATTTTGATAATTATTACTTCAAAATAAAAAATTAAGAAAAGAATGATCACTATCTTAAACTTGCCGACAAAGTTGCCAGAACCTACTTGAGTCTGGCATGGTTGCGTGGGGACTTTGACGTGGAGAAATTGAGATGACCCCACATAAAATATATATCACTTTCTTTTCTCAAATGTTAACCATGAACGGTATATTTTCGATAAAATAAAATTCAGTCAAATATTTATAAATAAATAAAAATACCACAGTGAAAAAAAAAGTTGTTGTTAAAATAATACAACAGTAATAATTTCGTAGATAAATGGTATATTGGTGAACCTTTTATTTTAAAGTAGTAATATACCCAAAATCATAGCACATCGTTTCCATGATTTTAATCTTATAATATTTTTTTATTGTATAGTATTACTCACATATATATATATATAAATTATAAAGACATGCAAGGTTGGACAACTATTAACTCCAATATTTTTACATTTAGTTTTTTTTTATTTTATAAGATTTTTTTAATAATTTTTAGACATGTTGTTCATATTCATAAAAAAATGATTAAGAACAAAAAAAAAATTCACGTATAGTTAGCAAAAATTGACTGTGTCATTTTTATTTGTTCGTACAGGAATTTTTTTATTGGAGTTTTTTTTATTTTTTTTATGAATATCAATAACATGTCAAAAAAATAACAAATAAAAATATAATACATAAGAATACAAAAAATACTTTAATGGTTTATAAAATTACACTCTCTACCATTACCTTTTAATTCTGTTACAAATTTTCCTTACTCATAGAAGAATTAATGTACTGATAAACTCATATAATTTGGCCATTTAATCTAAAAAAATTAAAAATTTAAACAAACCTGTCAACATTAATTGAGTCACTATCAAAACATCTTAAAGATAATTTAGATAAATTTAATTATTTCAAGATTATCAAATATACTCTAATTGAATATTTACATGATCAAATTTCACTATTTATCTTAAATATCGTGATATACGGATTTTGAATAATGATAGTATACTTCAAAAGCTCAGATGAATGATCAAATAATAAAAGTAACTCAAAATTATTTCAGTAATGCATATTTAAACTTTAGTCATCAATTGGTATCAGTAACCATTGATTGAGAGAATTAAGTCAAATTAAATAAAAATTTGTAACATAATCTAAAACTTAGCAATAGTTAATATATTTTTTCAAATTAAGACGTATTTTGTGCATTTTTATTAAATCTTAAAGATAGTTGGTGCAAATGTAATTTATTTAAAAAATTTAAAATTTTAAAAAAATCATATAAAACATAAAAAGTGAAAATGAAAGAAGATGAAGGAAATGTTACCAAACTATTCTTTTTTTAATGTATCATGTGTAAAGATTTATGATACTTCCAATCAAAGATTTATATAGGATTGGTATTTAAATTGCTACGTAAAAATGGTCGCATTTCTCATAATTAAATATTTTGTTTAATAATTGATTAGGAATAGTTGATTATGATTATTACTATTATTGATAATTAGGCTGCGTTTGGTAACTCAAAAAAGAGTAAAAAATTATCAAAATTTTACACTGCTAAGTATTTTGTTATTTAGTGAAACAATAATTTTTGTCACTTTTTTACTCCGGTACAGTAATTTGATATGACAGTAGATCTTACTTTTTTACACTTTTCTACTTACTACAGTAAAAAATTTTACCAAACACACAACAATTGTCACTTTTTTACTCTGCTACAATAATAATTTTACCAAATACTTAAAAGTTATCAAAAATTACTAAAATTATATTTTTATTCACCAAATATAGCAAAAATTACCACTAATAATTTTTAATAAAAAATTACTAAAAGTTATGACTGCCAAACAGCCCCTTAATTATATGTTTTTCATTTTGAGGCAAAAATGGTGATCGATTATGAATTTGGATTTACTGTAATGGCTAAACATTAATTTTTTGCCCGTACGCTTTGACTAGTAAACAATTTCTTGTTGGCACCATGGCGAGTGCATGCATGGCACGTGACGAGAGAAGAAGACGGGATGACGCCCGTGTCCTTTAGGGGTTACAACTGCTCCACGTAGGACAGAGCCATCAGCATTGTGGATTAGCACTGCGGAAACAACTCCTCCACCCACTTCAGTCCATCCTACGCCCCGTATCCTCCTCGTATGAAAAATATTATTATTTTATATGACTTATCATTGTAAAACAAATTTTATCGTTATTCATAATTTTGTATTATTTTATTTACATAATTCAATCAATTCATGAATTTTATATTTTTTCAG
>JAVXUM010000030.1:27011156-27024397 GCA_035590655.1 Pouteria glomerata
AAAACTTGACTATAATTAAATTTATCGACTTTCTAATATTAACACAAATAAAAAAAATAAAAAATTTAATAATTATTTTATGAAATTATATAATTTAATAATATATTTAAAATTATATTTTATTTTAAAAAATATTATATAATTTTATGCAACGCATAAGTCAATGCTAATATATATATATAATTTATTCCAAATACAAAGGGTGAACACGAGATGGAAACGAAGAGGGTGTTAGGTGTGATGAAAAATAACGAAAAATAATGAAAAACGTGATTTGAGTGATATTTAGATATTTGGTGACAAACCACATTTTACAGATATGAATAGTAAAAAATATTAACTTTTGCACAGAAATCTGTATTTTTAAATTTTTTCAAAAAATATTGATAATGAGTCTTGTTTGGTAGCTTGGATAACGGTGATCACATTAAAAAAAAAAATTATAGCTATTTGATTAATCGAACTTAAGTTATGTAATTTTTTCTAGAGTTGTCATAAGTGTGAATGTGTAAAAAGTGTTAGAGAAATTTAAAAATTTTGAGAGTTTTTGGAAGAAATTCATCCCACCAAACGACCCCGAAATAGGACAATCCACATCACGGCCTTGCTCCACGATCCACCCAGTCACCCGACACCCCATTCTTGGGCTCTTTCCGGTGGATAAGCCTATCTTCCAAACTCTCAACACTGGTCGTCTCCTTCCTCTCTCTTCGCTACCATGGCCGCTTCTGCAACTTCTCTTTCTACCTTCTCTTCTCTCTTTATCCGCATCCCTCGCTTCTCTCTCCTCAATCCGCCACCTTCTCTCTCCACAACCCTCCACACCCCCGCCCCCAAATTATCACACCCTTCTCTCTATCTCCCCTCGGGACCCACCAAATTCAATCCTCTCCAAGCCAGTCCCTCCGAAGAAATCGACACCACCTTCTTCGACAGCGTTAACCCCGAAGACGACATCACTTTTGACCCACCAGAAGCCCCAGAAGGCTTCGTTGCACCGCCATCCTTCGACGAAGGCCCACTCGAAGCCGAAGACGAAATCGCAGCCGCGTATGAGGAGCTCTACGGCCCCGCTTACAGTGGGGTGACCGTATTGGGCAATGACGTTTACGTGATGGATTCGAAGGTCAAGAAGACAACTGGGTTTGGGTCAAAGGCCAAGAAAGAGAAGGTGAGAGACGGGTTTGAGGAGAGGGTGGTTCAGGTGAGAAGAGTTACCAAGGTGGTCAAGGGAGGGAAGCAATTGCATTTCAGAGCCGTCGTGGTGGTGGGTGACAAGCAGGGTCGTGTTGGTGTTGGCGTTGGGAAGGCCAAAGAGGTCATCGGCGCCGTTCAGAAGTCTGCCACCAATGCCCGCCGGAATGTCATCACGGTGCCCATGACCAAGTACTTGACATTTCCACACAGGTACTCTGATTTTTGCATTGTGTTTATGAATTTAGATTAGCTGCAGTTTATATAGTTAGGGTGCCGAGGATTAGGTGATCAATTTTGCTTACATGGAATCTCTGTGAATTTGTATGTATATACCGGGGAAGTATTTGATCTGAGATGCCAAATTAGATAGATTTAAGTTCGGAATTTTCATAAAATTGGTTCAATTGTATTTGGGCCTTTAGCTTTTAGATATTGCCCAATTTGGAGACCCTGAACAAATTTTATGTGTATATATGGTTTGCTGTAGATGCTGAAACTTGAACTGAAGTAGTTGGTTCAAGTTTGTGGAGTTCGGTATTAGATGAGCATTGCAGGAATGAAGGCAGGCTTGGAGTGCTCATGGTTTATGAGATAATAAGGCAGCTGTGTAGTTCATTGTTCATAAACAACAATCCTTCTGCTTAGGTACCATCGTTTGAACATAGGGTTGATGGACAGGTGATAGGCAATTGCATGTCAAACACGAGCTTGGTGAGGCATCAAAGTGTAAGCTGTCAATTTTATGTCAGATACGGGGGGGTTACTAGGTCGCCTAGTTTGGGGCTTCACAAAGCTCTAAGTGAAAGCTAGGGGCCGGGCCTTTTTGGATAGAGATATATAGATTATATTGCTTTTTAAGATGTCAACACCCGTAGTTGAGATCGTGCCACATCAGTAGGGCATGTGGGCTTGTTGTGGCTTGGTCTTGGCTGCTGGTGTTAGACACTTGTAACCGTAATTAGCAAAGCTTATTCTCCTGATTGTGGCGATGTCTTATAACGAATTTGGTGTGAATCAATTTGTCCCTATTTTAGTGGTCGATAAGGTGGATATTTTTTAGTCTCTTTATGGCAATACATACTGATCAAGTACAATAACATGGGCTATGTATACCCAAAAGTAGAGACTTCGGATTGAATTGTGCCTGCATTCACTTAGGCAAGAAGGGGTTATAGCTAATTGTTAAATGGAAGGGCTAGCGCTCATCGTCTATAGCTTATCATGGTTGGGCCAAAAAAATAAAGTAAAATAAAATAAACAAATAAAATACATCAAAAATAAAATAAAAACCGCATCTCATAAGCACACCTGTTGAGGAAAATATAATATTTCCTTTTCTTTTGTAAATTGGCTAAATTTGTTTGTGTTGGTACCATGGACCATAATCTTTGTTATTTGCTTACTTTTACCTTGGCAAAAGATGTACTAGATACTTCTTTATCTATACTCATTAACTTTGTTAGGTTTTTCAATTTATTGTTGTCAATTTGTGACTTGTTTGATGAACTCAACTCGATCTTTAGTAGCATAGGTTTGTTGTTTTTGTTTTTTGTTGAATAAGTGTTCAGGCTTTTAGAAACAGTACAAAGTACGACCTAGAGCTTGCTGGTACCTGGCTGCTTGAGGACAGGTGAAGTCCCATTTTAGTGAAACTAATGGCCACCAATAAGTTCAGTGGTGGCGAGGGGGTCCTTCACCTATCCCACATTGAATGGTGAGGGAGATTTCAAGAAGTTATAACAATTGGGTTCTTTGTACGTACTAAGAGGCATCTTAAAACCGTGGACTTGGACCTAAAGGTGGGTAATGTTTTACAGGTTAAAATGGTCCAGGGTGTTACATAGGTCCTTGAAGAAAATCTACTTAGTCAAAAATTGTCTTGGAACATCAGAATCATGTGCAACTAGGCATCCTCATACTAGATCTGAAATGTCATGGTTCAGCGCTAGAGCATGATCCAATGGGCTTGATGGGGTCAAACACAATTGAGCTAGATGAGACAAATTTTCAGACTCCTAACTGTTTTGGACTTATACTTTTGCTGATCTATATGAAGTGATGCTTTTGGGATCTAGGCCATCCAAAGAGCCTAGAATATTTATTCATGCAGATTGGTGTCTCCGATGTTCTGTTTGGAGTTATTTCCTCATCGTGCCATTTGTCTTGGTGTGATTTTGTGGTTGATCTTGTGCCTTTGTGTGATTATAAGGTTCTTGGTTCTATGCAATTCGGTGAGGTTTGGAGCTATCATTGGAGACAGTGAATCACTGAGAGCATCTGATTCTTAGGTTGTGTGATTCAATTGGTATTGCAAGTGTCTTGATAACCATTCGTTTTTTATATAATGGATAGTTGAGTTGGACTGTGATAGACCCATGATTTTTTCCCTACAATGCTTTTCGCTTAAATAATTTTTTTGCTTTTCTCTTTATTACTTGAATTTATTATCGAGTTCATACGATTGGTAATTAATAATTTGATAATTTATTTATCGACAAATATTGTGTTTGAACCGTAGCCATATATAATGATTTCTTTTTTATCAAACTTTGACTACAAAACTAAAACATATATATGCATTCTCCATTTATCTTTGACAACAAAATTCAGAATACTAAGAAATCCCATGCTGGTGAACTAATCTAATCTGGTTAGTTCAACAAATGATAATGGAACTTGATATCCTATTTAGCAGATCTTTTTTATTATTAATTATTATTTGTTAATTGTAGGGACTTTTGAGTTTTCGTGTTGATCTGCCATTACTACTGATTCTGTGGAGCAAATGAATTGGCAGGTCAGAAGGCGATTATGGGGCAGCAAAGGTGATGCTTAGACCTGCTTCCCCTGGTACCGGAGTGATTGCTGGAGGTGCTGTAAGGATCGTGCTAGAAATGGCAGGTGTTGAGAATGCATTGGGGAAACAACTTGGAAGTAACAATGCCCTTAACAATGCAAGAGCCACTGTTGTTGCAGTTCTGAAAATGAGGCAATTCAGTGAAGTTGCTGCTGAGCGTGGGATCCCAATGGAAGAACTGTGGAAGTGATACACACAACTTTTATGTATATTATTATTATTATATATAAATTTTTTTGTAGAACCAATGCGAGCTAATTGTCTTGGCCAGGACTGAAGCTGGCTTCTTATTTCCCTTCCTAGAATTTAATTACCTTTTTGTATTTCAAGAAATTATAATTTCTTCATTCCTTTTTAAATTTTGTTAATTTTTTGGTCATTTTTGCTTGGGATTGGCTGCATATCGTTTCTAGTGATCTCGTTCTTAACAGATGGCAACACCCCCACCCCCCTCTCTCTTTTTTGTTTATTTTTTTGAGCTGCTGTGTATGTGGTTGAATTTAAGAACTTCTCCAGATGATTATACTGTTTCCACAATATCACTTTACTACTTCAGAACAATGAAATGGGTCATAGTTCGAGTTCATGTTCAATTATTCCAAAACTAATGAAATTGTTTGAAAATGGGATCAAATTAATGTTTTAACTTCATACTAGCATATGTGTCTTGTTGGCTTCTTTCTTTTTGTAATTTTAGGTTATGTTATTGTCTTCCATTTAATACTACCACGACCACCTCGTGACTCTTATTGTTTGGGGAATCTAAATGGACAGCCCCCTCTTATAATTCAAAGAAAGAGTGAAAAAGAAACTCACATTAACATCTTTATCCTCTCTATTTAAAAAAAAAAACATTAGCATCTTTACTCATTGTCTATTTTAAAAAATCCCTATATAATAATAAAAATGTAACGTAATATCATTTAAAAAAATTGACGCAGGATAATATTGAATAGAGAATCTTTAAAATTACTTTGGTTACATTATAAAAATTCTCAAGAAAAGTTTATACAGATACTTTTACATCTTATATTTAATTATCTCGTTTATATTAGTATTATCGTATACTTCAAAATAAAAAAAAAAAGAGGCCAACATTGACTCGAATGTCATGGAAATGACCATGACATAGAAGTTGGGGCCGGTCCAGATACATTGATTTTTTTTTTTTTAACTTAAAAATAGCAGAATTGTATCTAGACATCTGCTACTAGGGAGCTGATATCAGTCCCCGAATCCCTTCAAAATTACCACCGTAATAAAATATTCTCAAGTTCAAGAAAATCCCCAATACCCAAAAATAGTCACTACAGCCAACAATAATAAAAGTAAAAATAAAATAACTATTAACACTACGATGTTTGATGAGTCATGCCCATATATGTATACTTACTCCTCCTATTAAGCTATACATAACAAAACGGGTATCTTTAGCTATTGCTTTTATTCCCAGTGATGCTACTTCCCACAGCTTTACCATTTTTTTTTTCTATTGTATCCACACACTGTAAAAGGCCAAATCATATCCTCACGCACAAAAAGAGCAACGATTAACCAACCATTCTTTATTTCCACAATTTAACAGTTCGGTCATGACTAGCTGATGCAATGGTTTCAGTCTCGGGACAATCTGCCAAAGCAGAAATAATGCCAGTGTGTGCAGCGACTGTCAAAACCTTGTTGTTCGTTGTCGGATTCCACAAGTCAAGTGACTGCAAAAACATTCGAACTATAAGATTCCACTCGACAACCATCATTTTGTTCACCCAATAGAGAAGCGTGTCATTTATACGAGTAAATGCTACACAATCAAAATTTTTAATCAGAATGATGTGACTTTGTTGTGGGCCTATCATTTTAAATAAAAGAACTCGCTAAAGAATGTTTTCATTACAGAAATGCTATTGCCACATCATTCTAGTAGATTTTCTTATAAAAAAATCTGGTAGAGAAACATTTTCCTATCCACATATTTGTCAACATATTTGAAGAATTTAATAGCAAATAATGTCACCGCAATGACAACAATAGTGCATCTAATTTAGAGGAATAGGTGGATCTTAGAAAAGGAACAAGTGAAGTAGTCATTGAGATGATCAAATCTAGTAAAATGTAACCCAATTTTACCAGGACAGAAGGTATAATCGGAACCAAACAAATAGCAAACATGTTGGCATCAAAAAGCAGTTTTATTACCTGGCAAGAACCTATAACCAAGAGTTGAGAATATCCAGGATGGAATGTGCATGATTCAAAGTTATTGCCATTAGAATGTAATTCATGTACGCATTTTCCACCCAAGCCAACAGCCCACACCCGTGCACTGTCTTGACTTACAGATCCAATGTACTTTCCACTCGTATCCCAGCAAATCGAACGGACTTCTTTGACGTGTCCCTAGAAAATCAAAGAAAATACACAAAATTCGTAGTTGTAAGTAGAGCATACAAACAATTTAGCATCTCAGTGTGCTCCTTGGAAGTGTGTGATAGTTGCATCCAAAATTAATAGCATGTCGTCAAGGATACCTCTAGCTCTATGTAGTTACAATAACTAGCAATGTCATCAAGTATACCTCTAAGTAGTTTTGGAGGATGTTAGTCTCGGCATCAAATAAGCTAATTCGATTTCCTGAAGCAGCAGCCAGAAGGTTCCCAACTTGAGGTTGGAATCTTACTTGTCTAGTAGCTCCCTGCATAGTTTTATAGGAAGTCTAATAAAGCTCAAAAGGAAAACACAAAATACTGACTAAGATCTTGAAAGGGAAAAAAAAAAAAACGAGATGGAAAGTGCAGCAAAACTCCACATTTAGGCTGAAAGTTTCAAGATTCTGTTAATTTAATTTGTAGAACAGACAAATACTGCATTATAAAGGATTAGAAATAGTTTAGACTTATTACCATGGTCAATGGGGTGCACGAACGTGTATGCATCAACTTGAAAACCTGTTACTTTAAATGTGTATGAATAAACAGACTTTGCCTTCTTTCCTAAATTTTAAGCCATAGACACCAATTTTCAAGAACTAAATTCATAAAATAATGCCTTTAATTAAGGTAGCGTTTGGAGTGAAAAAAAAAAAAACAAGAAAAAATGTGATTTGAGATAACTTTTGGCATTATAGCGTTTCTAATCCAAACCACATTTTTTGGAGATGAATAATGTAACTTTTTGGACTTTTGTGGTAAAAAGTTGGAGAAAGAAACTGTGAAAACGGTTTTTTCAGTCCGTTCCCACAGATTTATGTTAGAATTTCAGACAAAATTGTTGAACTTTTTGACTTTTGCGTGAAAAAAGTTGAAGAGAGAAACCGTGGGAACAGTTTTTTCGGTCTATTCCCATGAATTTATGTCAAATTTTTTAAAATTTGTTAAAAAGTTATTTGGGTTTGTAAAAAAATTATTGGGGTTTTGTAAAAAAAATATTAGGGTTTGTAAAAATTTATTAGGATATGTAGATATATATAGAAATTTATACTGATTTCACAAAGTACGAGGTGGGCAAAATGTGTTAGTGTTTTAAAGATTTTCAAAAGTTTTCAGAGATTTTTTTATTTTTTTAGCACACCAAACGGTGCCTAAGCATGAAGTCCAGGATTATCACTAGAAAATATAACATTGCAGAAAGCATTAGAAAATTCTAATAAATTGAAAACATAATGGAAATGAGAAGCAAACTTGAAAATGAAACCATGTTGTTGACCTTTCATAAGCATGTTTACTGACCTTGAAGACCTGTGTGCAAGCAAGCTGCTTAACATTCCACATTCTGATCTCATCAGTACTATCACAGGAACAGAGGATATCAGCCTTTTTTGGGTGGAAGTCCAATGAAGTTACTTGCGCAGCATGCCCCATAAGCTTAAACAATGGTTTTCTTGGCTATATCCCATGTAAAGCAACATGTCAGCACCCGTTCAATCAAATGAGAGAGAGATGAAAGGAATACCAAACAATGAAGAATAGTAACCAATAAGTTGTTTTTCGTCAATAAATTGCCAAGATTTAGACTAATAAAATCATTTTAAGTATATGCTCAACAAAGCCTGAAGATTTCCATCTATTTTTGGTTGGCCACACCAAATTCCATTTCCCATTCAGCTCTAGGATCATGTTTAATACTGGGTCATAAACATCAATTTCCAATAAACTTCTTTCAAAAAGAAAAAGAGATAACTGTTATCTCATTAATTAAATTACCTGAAAATAAAATAAAATAAAATGCCTTTCCAACTTGAGTAAAAAAATTCTACCTTTTATCGGTAGATGATGGTAAATTAGGAGAATAATCTAAGAATTCCATCGAAACATATCCACCTACCGCGACACAGATGTTCTCTCTCTCTCTCTCTCTAGAGTATTAAATAATTTGACATAACCCCTATTTAAATATAAGTTCTTTGATCTAGTGCCATTATGTCCACTAAAATTATGGTAGATCTCTAGTCATATATCAATATTCACACATAATCCTATATTTGTCTATTAATTATAAATAGGTACCTAGTCTCTCCTTCACCAACCATATCACTAATTAATGATTAAAAAAAACCCTTAAAGAATCTGACAGTTCACAAATATCCAAAATAAATATAATTTAAATATTATTTAAATAAATCGAACTAATTTCATAATAACAAAAATATAATCCATAAATGAAATAAATAGTTAATAGTCAATGTTATAACAGGCTGGTATAATCAAGAGAACAGTGACTTTAAAATATGTTTCTGTAACTAAAAAAAGTAACTGCATGCATATGAAGCAAATGGACACTGTAAGATATCTCATTGACAACAATAAAGGAAGAACATATTATGTCTGTGGACAATGTTAATAACAATCAGGAGAATTTCCTATTATAAATAAAGAAATTAAGCAAAAAAGCAAGAAAGATTGCCACCAATATACCAAAAGGATGTTAACGAATCCATGAACTAAACTAATTAAACAAAGATAAAAATTAATCAATGAAAAAAAAATTGTTGGTAGGTAAACCAATGAGAAGTTGCACACTATTGAGAGAGAGAGAGAGATTCCAAAAGCAAAAGTGAAAAAAAAATTAATATCAGAACGTGAAAAATGGGAGGAAAATATTTATCAATGACACACTGTGCACTCTTGAGAAAGAGAGACTTACATTGTTTGCATCCCATATTTGCAGAGTCCTATCAAAAGAGGATGTGGCAAAAATACTTGGCCTTGGACTAAACCGAACATCTGTAATTAGATAAGAATGCGCTGCTGCAGTATCAACGTTATCATAAGTAGTCATGCTCCAAAGCAAGACCTGCAAAAGACATTTACAATGCAGTCTTGGTTTATAAGTGGAAAAAAAATATTGAGAACTGCATTCCTGAAAGCCTGAGCTGAACATTCAACATTGCTAGTGTCAAACCTTCTTGTCATGACCAGCACTGGCTAATAACTTCCCATCTGATGAAAAATGACAGCAGAGGACCTTGTCTTCACTTGAGTGAAGGGAGCCAACCTCTTTAAAAGATAATCCTGCCAGGTTATAATTATAGTAGGCTTGAGAATATTACACAGCGAACTGTATCTCGCTCGTTATTATGTATTATATTCCAGACTTTCCAGTAATACATTCTCAGCTTCACTAAAAAGAATTAAAACAACTGCAGATTATCTATTTATTATTTTTTGATAAGCAAGAAATACATTAATAATGACATAACGAAGTACAACAGTTGAGGATGAGGAGTCTCCTAAAAGGAAAAAACAGAGAGAAAAAAAAAAACAATAACAGATCAGTACAGAGAGAATCTAAAAATTAGGAGCAAACTCCCTCCTAATTGATAATAAGTAATGGAACCCCTTTGAACTCAGCTGTAGTTGATGCCCATAGTGAAGCCAAAGAATTTAAGAGCAAACGCCATCCCAATTATATTTGATAAAAAAAAATGGAATCACCTCGAACTCAGGGGTAGTTGATGCCCATAGTGAGGCCAGAGATTTCATCCAATCACAAGAATCTCCAACTTGATTGCATTTGTCTTTGAAGATTCTGAAGTTCCTCTCCATCCATAATACCCACAGTATCACAAAAACCGCACACAACCACAGGACTCCCTTTCCGTCATATAACAAGTCCCTAAAACTTGAATGTAAGAAACTCTAAACAGGATTTAGGGGTAACACAAAGTTCCCCACATTCTAAGAACAGATTTCTCCAAAAGTAGTTGCCACAGAACCATGAAGGAGGTGATCTATAGATTCCTCACAACATTTGCACAAAATGCACCAACAATGACTTAGTGTCCATGCAGGTCTTCTAATTTGGATCATATGGGGGGAAGTTTTAAGTTTCTTGTGAGCAGCCAGTCAAGCAAAAATCTTTGTTGTTTAGGGCACATTAGCCTTCCAAATCATCTTAATAGTTGAAAAAGGTGAAAGATTTGAAGAATCAGATAGTATTTTCAAAGAAGAATTTCCAAGAATAAGTTCCAAAGCTATCAATGATCCAAGAAATTCTATCAGGTGAGTTAAGTCTCAAAACAAAGCCATCCAACAAATGTAGCAAGGAAGATAACTCATATGTCTCCCTATCATTCAGATTGAGAGAGAAATTGAAGTTCCATGAAATTTTGGAAGAAGAGTGAACAGATATCATGGACATAGCATACTTATGATTTCTGGAAAGAGCACACAATCAAGGAAATAGAATGGAGAAAGGGGAGTCAATTCTCCAGGAGTCTTTCCAAAAAAGAATTTCTTTGCTATTACTTTCCACCCATTTTGAGAACTGTGAATAGAGTTCAAATCCCCTTGTAAGGAAAGTTAAAGATGGACATATAATAAGTGGGAATACTGAAAGCACAGAGTCCACAAACACTAATTTGCCACCCCTCAAAAGATAAGATTTCTTCCAACCATCCAGCCTTTTCCTAATTTTGTCTGACATAGGTTTCCAAAAGCCAATAGAGTTTGAATCGCCTCCAAAGGAAGACCAAGGTATCTCAAATGAAAACTATCCATACAGTTGCTATGAATGGTCAATCTATCTTGTTCAATGTTAATACCAAAGAGGGAAAATTTACATAGATTGAACTTAAGGTCAGAAGCTAATTCAAGAGTCCTCAGAATTGGCACGAGATAGTGAATGCTATCATCTTTGCCAGAAACAAAGAATTCTATCCCTGCCAGCCTTGAAAGCCATCTATAATTCTAGTTTCAGAGAAGGCTTTATACATTATCCTGTCAAGAACATTAGCCACTAATACAAATAAAAAGGGAGACAGGGGATCTCCTTGTCAAAGACTTCTAGAAGCACTAAAGGGTTTCCGAAGTTTCATATCGACAATTCCAGAAAAATTGCTTAAAGACAGATAACCCCTAATCCATCCCCTCCATCTACTACCAAAACTTTACGAAAATCAAAGAAGTCCTAATCTGTATGGTCGTATGCTTTTTCAAAATCAACTTCGAAAGTAATACATTTTTTCCATTATCTCTGTATTCCTCAACAATCTCATTGGCAGTGAGTAAACCATCCAAAATTTGAAATGTTAGCCAAGTGCAGTTTTCAATCTCCTAGCTAACTTAGCAAGAATTTGTACAAGGAGGAAACTAGGCTAATGAGTCAGAAGTTCTTCAGCTTTTAGGGGTGGTCTTCGTAGGAATGAGGCAAACGAAGGTAGCATTGGTGGGTGGTGGCTGCATTACCGATCCTGTTCCCGAAAAACTCCTTGAAAACTTTGCATCAAGTCAAAACTAACCTCCCTGCAATCCTGGGAAAATGTCATGGTTAAGCCATCCTGGCCAAGTGCTTTATCGCTTCCACACTCAAAAACAACGTCCTCAACCTCCTTAATTTCAAAAGGGCCTTTCAAGCAAAGCTGCCAGTTCATTTCCAATGGGTTTAAGATCAAGACTTCAATTCCAAAACAACCTAACTCTATGGGATATACAATGTAGAGAAGAAATTTAAAATCTCATCCTAAATCAAATCCTCTTTATCCACAGTTGTTCCTTCATTGTTCTCAAGCTAATTGTTGAGTAATCACCAATTGGTTTCACCAGTGCCCAAGTCTTTTACTGCCACTGCCCCATCCAAGGCTTTGGATTAGAACTATGGAATCTCAAAATTCAAACGCTGAAGCCTCAAAGGTATTACTCATCATTTCACAATTCATAGCAAGTCAGTTTAATACTCTCTATATATTTTATCAGTTTAAGCAATGGAAGAATGAATTTTAATTTACGAATAAATATATTTGGAAACACTCCTAATAAAATACTTTCACATATACCATTCTGTTCATTTATGCTGCCAGCGGTAGACTGTCGTTGGTTGGTGAAAGAAATGCCTGTCATATCAGCATTGTCACTATTATTGGACAGAAAGGACTCCATATTGTCATCTGACAGTTTCTCCACCTTAGCATTCTTACGATTCTACAGTTTAAACAACAAAACAAATTACGGAGGCAGAGAATACTAACAAAATTGGCATATATGCTAAACTAATACATCTTGTTGAGAGAGATCAACAGAAATAATCATACAATTTTGAAAACAACTGTCATTAACATATGAAACAAAGCAAAAGTGAACACTATTTTTTTTGGTTGTTTCTTCCGAGATGAATGACCCACCAGAGCCTTTTCATCAGATTTTGAATTTGATAAATTCTTCCTCTTTCTGCTATCTTGCTTTAAAAGAGGAATATATCAGAAAAAAAAATACGAGCAAAAAAAGTTTTATCACTAGCAGAATCTACAAAAAATGGATTAATTTGGCCTTTGTAATCCCCAACCTACCTCATCTAACTGCTGGTGCATCATCTGGGCATTTTGTTTTTGCTCTTCTATTTTTCTGTCAGCACCCATCAGTCTCTGGTCTACTATTTCTCTTCTAGTATCCATCGTCTGAGTCATTATCAATCAGTTGCCCATCGGTAAAAGAGAAGAGTTGGAAGGACACCAAGAATAGTAGATATGAATTTAAATAATTTTTTTTAGGGAGCTCAAAACTTGTTAACGTCAAAAGTTCTATTGAAAAGAAGAACGAAAAGAGAAAGGGAATCTAAACGACATCTCAGCAACTGCACGTTTGCCTATTTGGGAACACCGCCGCAACCATGGAGGAACCAAAACCAAACCAAACCAAACTAAGCCTTTTCCCACTAGGTGGGGTCGGCTATATGGATTTGACGACGCCAAGAAAAT
>JAVXUM010000030.1:27099418-27113239 GCA_035590655.1 Pouteria glomerata
AGAGAGAGAGAGAGAGAGAGAGAGAGAGAGAGAGAGAGAGAGAGAGAGAGAGAGAGAGAGAGAGAGAGAGAGAGAGTCAAGAGAGGCGGCTAAGAATATGTGTTATAGGCACAGCGAATAAGGGTAACAACTATTATATAATTGGACAACATGTGCATTCGGTGGTCGCTTCGAAAAGTCCCAGACTACAGAAGCAAAGTTTGAATTGCCCATTTGTGAGTCAAAAGGAATGCTCCTAAAACTATCAAGTTGTGAATATTACTATGCTGTGCTTCAATTCAAACAATTGAAGAATGTTCTTAGCACTACAGGTTTTTGACAATCAAAGAAAAACCACCATGTATATGTTAAAAAAAAAAAAAAAAAGGAAAATAACTGGTGTGAAGGAAACAAGTTATATGCACCCAAACTTCGAAGGGACTGTTGGACTTTCGATTGCGTTAACGACAATCAATGGTTTGGCTTTATGGAAGAAGAGTATTTTTTGCACCTGGAGGAACAACTTTAGCTTAATCCTACAAGAGGGAAATGCAGCAGATAGTTTGCTCTTAATGGCTGTTCTCCTAATCTTCCTTCCAAATAGGCTTTATTATCTCTGTCTAGTAAGAGGTGCATATTGGATCGATACAGTTTTTAGTTTATAATAAATCTGAAACCAACCCTAATTTTTATCAGGTTGACTTTTTTAAAACCCAACTAATTATGTTATAGAACCGAACTGAACCGCACCATTCAATAATTGAAGCTACAGCCTGCATCCCTAAGAATTATATGATTTTTTTTTTTTTTTTTTTGCTTCCTCCTGGATTCCAGTATTCTTTTTCCCTCCCAAATCCAGATACTGATTTTTCAAGGGCCAAAAAAGCTTGGAAAACCAGACAACCCTGCAAACTGGACTCTTGGGCATTAATTTATGACAGTGATTCTGAAACTTTTAGCTTCCAAATAATTCTACGCCCTGCGGCTAAACAAGTGACAAGAATAATGCTGGGGCACATACCAGATCCATTTGGAGTTGAGGACTTGCAAGAAACTGGATAAGGTTGATCGGAGCAATAGCAAGTAAATTCCAACCTAGAGTTCGATCCACACACCCCGCCAGACCAGACACACGAACTACAATTAGCATCATTTGCATCCCACCGTAATCCAAAACCGCTGTCAAGAGCTTCCTTTATGGTTACTGAAGATGAAGCGGTTGCCAAAGCCTGAGCAGCCACTCGATCAACTTGAACAGTGACACTCGAATTGCAGGCTGAAAAATCACTGTTGAAGTTTGATGGAATTGGAGCACTGCTCGGCAGATAATAACTGGCAGTGTCGCTTCCATTCGTGTTATTATTACAAGCGAACTGATTGGGAAAAGTTGCATTAATGCCAGAGCAACCATAGTAAATGGTCAAGTTCTGGGAGTTGGAATCGTAGTTGAAAGAGGAGGAATCCAAGGTGGGATTATCGTAGAGGTACCTCGGACAAGTGTTCTTCCAGAATTCTGTTCTAACCACAGTAAGTGTTCGTGTTGCCTTATCAATGGCAAGAACTCGGAATTCTCTCGACTGAATTGTAATCTGTGGGGCGTCAAGTTGGCAATTAGTTAACTCGAAACTGGAACTCGGGTGACCGCAGTACTGAGGCCTGGTCCCTCCCCAGAAAGGATAACCTATGTTTGGAATGTTTGAACACTGAAACGACTGACTACAGGTTGTGTATTGTTCATTATTGGCGCCCAAGGATGTCGGGACAAGGCAGGTGAAGATTAAAATCACAAAGAGATGGTGAGAGATTGGGAAGAGATGAGGGTTCATCTTCGGGGGAGAGAAAAGAAGTTGTGAAAACGTAGAACTAAGCTACCTAAATTTACGAGTTTGTGTGTGAAAGATCAATTGATTTTTCTTCCTTGTTTTGTTTGACTGAATTTTGGAATTTTTATGGAAACTCTGTGGCCGCGTCTGTTTGAACCAAAATATTTGACTGCTTTTCACTGTTAGTTAAGTCCATGTTCACACGCTGGAAAAAAAAGTGAAAAAATTAGAATTCTGTGCAAGTCGAATATATCAGCGTCTGTAAAGACTGTAATAACCTTCCAATTCTAGAGCTGGCTAAGACTAAGAACAACTACACAAGGTAAGCTTTTAACAAAATTCGTTCTTACTTTCTGGGGACTATGGAGAGGGCAACAAGGGTTCAATTCTTGCAAATTAAATTACAGGGATGCAAAAAACATCCATAAACCCAAAAATCAAACCAATTCTATCTGAAGTTCCATTCAATTCTAATTCTCAAAACTTTCAATCTGATCATTTTAGTTCCATTATCAGATTAATCTGTTTTCGTACTGGACTAATCCAATAAATTTTTTCTTACTTAATCTTAGGGGGTGTTTAGTGTGATAAAAAATGAGATAAAATGAAATAAATTATGAATTCGTAATTCGTATAGTAAGGGAAACTTTTAGAGATTTTCAAAAACTTTTAAAGTTTTTTAACAAAATTTAACATGCCAAACATCTCCTTATATAACCTAGCTTATTATATTATAGAATCGAACTAATCTGATCAAGATTGAGTTGGGTTGTTTTACATCCATAAAAACTTCAACTCAGGTTTACGTTTAGTGTAAACCCGATCCAACACATGCACGCCACTAAAATTAATCACCATTTACCAACCTCCCAAAAAAAGAATCACAGTAGGAAAAAAAAAAAGAGAATAGAACCATACCTGGTCTTGTTGGACATACATATTTGTAGGGCCGATCAAAGCAAAAACAAATGAATTGACTTTCCGCAGAATTATATCCACAAACTCCGCCAGAGGCGAAACAGTTGAAGCATCGACTATTATCAGGAACCCAATACAATTCAAAACCCTGGTCTATAGCTTCAGCCACAGTTGTTGTGTTGTCCTGGAGAGCCTGAGCAGCGCTTCTAGAAACCGGAACAAAGACAGAGCTATTGCAGCTCCACGAGTTTGAATAAAACGTAGGACTGGTCGACACATAGACATTCACATTAGTACTGTTCATGTCGCCAGGGGCGGAGCTACTCATGGGCTGCCCCGGGCTGTAGCCCGGGCAGCTTGGCCAAAAAAAAAAATTTTTTAGTTTAAAAAATATATTTTTTTAAATTTAGCCCAGCTTAAATTTTTGTACCAACCTATTTTAATTTTAAATTTTTTATTTAGCTCAGATAAAATTCAAAACCTAGATCCGCGCCTGCATGTCGCAATTCTGTGACCAAACACTAGGTGCCCAGAAGAAAGTGCAGCCATAGAACAGGGTTAGGTTCGTGTAACCCACAACATAATCGAAGAGTTCGAAATCGAGAGTGGTATTGACAGAGTGCGCAGGACATATATCACTCCATAGATCGTCTCTGGCGACGGTCATTTCCCGGAGCTGGGTGCTAAAGCCTAGAATTCTATACTTCACCGACATTATTGTCAGCTTTAGGATTTCATCTTGGCAATCCAGCTCGAATCCTGAAAGGCCGCAGTAATCCGCGCGGTTCATTCCCCAGAATGGGTACCCAATGTTTTGGATGTTTCCACAGGTAAATGGTTGGGTACAGTTTTCATACCTTATGTCATTGGTACAGAGAGAAGAATGAATATTGGTTGAAGTCAGTGCAAAGATAAAGAGAGGGAGAAGGGAACAACGCAGAAAATCAGGACACATTCTGATGAGGAGAGCTTGGAAGGAAAAGGAAATGCAGTGAAATTCATTTCCCATATCAACGTTTTTTAAGATTGTGAGAGACGGAGTAATGAAATACTAAGTCAGCTCTGGGAATTACATTGGTGGATGCAGAAGTTTATTTTGGATTGCTTGAGAAATGAAAACTATTTTGTCTTTGACTCGCCAAGTGCATCGTAGCTTCCAAGACACTTGCCAGAGCATATGTATATGTAAAAAATGGCATTAATCGGGAACAATACAAGGACGAACAAAATCCAGTAAAAAGAATCAAGCACTGTGAAAATCATTCTACGGCGAGGTGCTAATTAACTACAAATTTTGGAAGCCGGTGACAGTTGAAAAGAAAAAAAAAAAATTAATTGGACTATTGCCCAAAGAATTTTTAACAACTTACCCGGTGGAGATGGAGCTGAAGTCGATGGCGCTACGGCGGTGGAAGCAGCCCTGACAGTGGCAGAGCACGTTTTCGCCACATAAGGCTGGTTGGGGCAATAACAAGTGGTTTGATTGGTAACAGAACTATATCCACACCTTCCCCGGGACACGGTGCAGTCACCGCATGCTCTGCTATCCACCTTCCATCTAACCTCTAAACCTGCCTGAAGAGATTGTTTCAAGTCCGTTAAATTTACCGACCATACCCAATTACCAACCGGAACAGTCACGCTGACCTTGCAGCTATAGGAAGCCTCGGTTCCGGGTAATGAATATTCACCCGCACCCGGAAACAAATACACGCTGCTATACCCAGGAGCTTTACAAAACGGAATTGGAATTAATCCGGCTACTGAAGCCTCGCAGCCATACAGAAAAGTGAGATCCTTGTGAATAGAACTGTATTCGAACAGGGCGCTATCCAGGGTGGTGTTAGCTAAATTCTGTGGACAAGCAGCTTCCATCATATCCTCTCTAGCAATCTTCATAGTCTGGACAGCTTCGTTGATATCGAAAACTCGGTAAGTTACCTTCTTGATGTCAATCGTGGCAATATTGTTGTGACAATTGAGAACTAAACCGGGATAGCCACAGTGTTCTGGTTCTTCTTCTCCGCGGAAAGGATAGTCCAGCCCTGTGATGGAGCCACAACTGAAAGTTCTGTTACAGCTCTTGTAAAACAATTCATCGGGATAACTTAGACTCAAGGATAGCAGTAATTGGACAAAGAGGGACAGGTTTATGAGTGAGATGAGGGAGTTGATCGGAAACCATGGAAGGACTTGGGAATTCATTTTACTGAACCCTCTCTGGTTGTCTAAAATTCGGTGCTTGGGGGATGTATGTGTATTATATTGGGTATCCTTTCTTGAAAGAGTTAATGTTAATAGAATAATCTTACCACCGTCATAAAACTTCAATTTTTTTTTTTTTTTAATCATATCAATCTGAAAATATATACACACAAATATATAGACACACTAACATAAAATCCAAAAGAATTTGCAAGTGTTGAAGGAAGCATGACTTCATGGGTGGGTCGTCTGATATTGTTTCTTCTTCATACATGCTGCAGTAACTACCAACTGCCTGATCGGTGCTTCCCACCTAACTATGTAGACCCTATTATTAAATATATGTTTTAATTATATTGTGTTTAGATGATCAAAATAGAAAGTAATTGTACGTTTTGAGCGAAGAGTAGAAAGATTCCAGAGAACTGCAGTTCAAAATTTATTACCTGAACTAAAGTGTAAAATCAATAGTTATGATTTCATTAATATTTATTAATTTAGTTAAATAATATTTATTATTTTAATTAAATAAATACTGATAAAATCATAATTTCGAATTTTTGCACTTCAAGCCCACGTTGAATTTTTCACTGGAGGCCAGGAGCCGGAGAAGTACATGCCTGCCTGAGACTATTATCAGTGGAGATAAATATTCGTGCTAATATAATTAAAATATATATATATATATACATTGACTTTTGTCGGTATGTAACAACGCCGCAGCTTTTAGAGGATGTTGATATGATGAAAAGTGAGATAAAATGAGATAAATTGTGGGTTCGTAAGACGTGCAGTGAGATAAGTTAAAAAAATTTTTCAGAGATTTTCAAAAAACAGTACACACCCAAACACCCCCTAAGTGCGGTGAGCGTGGATCGAACACGCGACCTTCAGATCTTCAGTCTGACGCTCTCCCAACTGAGCTATCCCCGCAATGCGAAGCAAAGTGTTATTTTTCTTTATGTTAATTTTTTTCTCTCTTAATCTAAAACTTGCGAGTTCAGATAACAACTCAAGCTGACCTATGGGTAAGGACTTGTTTGAGATCAGTTAAAAATCAAGCTAAATAAACTAGAAGATAACGTTATTTGCCCAACGAGCTAGAGATAAATTTGGATATCCTTCATAGGGATTCTTTACGGATATAGATCGAGCTTGGCCAATTTGAGAAACTACCGTGGTCGTTTGTGAGAGTTAGCATTCTACACCAAGATGGAAGGTTCCGAAGCAACCGGCGGCGATATTTTATAGGGTTTGCGGTGGGTGGCGCAAGGCTCATTTTTTAATCTTTTATATGTATATTAGCAATAATTAGTGTCTATAGTGCCTTAAACAAAATTAATATTTAATTTCTGATATCGTTTAATTTTTGGATAAAAAATTTAAATACAAAACGAGGATAATTTAAGAATTTTAACTTTTTTTTTCTAAAACTTTAAACCCTATCAATTACTACAATTATGATAAATTTAAAATGTTCAATTTTATAGAAACCATAATTAAGTAAAATTTAGTTTGACATTTTTAATTTATATATAGTAAAATTCAAAATGCTCGAATTATTTTGTAAGATAAATCGGAATAGAATCAACTGAAATAAGAATTAAGTAAAAAATTAAAAATATAAAAATAATCTTAATAGTTGAACAAAATAAAAAATTAATTATTAATCGTTCGTGAAAAGAATAATTTCAAAAATTATTCTATGTTATTATACAAATATATATATTTACTTAATTAATGATTCTCAAGTGCTTCAGTTATTTTAAAAATAAAATTACTAATAAAAGTTAAATACATTAAGCGAATACTTAACGATATATATCAACTTAAAAGAAAAATGTAATTTATATTTACTTTGTATGAAAGGTATGTTATTTTTTTTTCCTTTGTATATCTATTTACTTTTCAACTTATTTTTTTTACCTTTGTATATCTATTTATTTTTCTACTTCAATTATTGTTTTATAATTATTTTTGTATTTATTACAAATTAAATTTATATTGTTAGCACAAAATGGATAATTAAGATTTAAAAAAGCAGGAAGAAAAAGATTTATTTGTACTTCTCTATTAGATTTTCTCACTGCTTAATAGTTTTAATGAAAAAGAGTAATGTCAGAGTGATGGAAGTTAACAAATGAGTACATTTATCACTTCGCTATTTATTTATAATTAAAACTATAGAGGATTATAAAAGATAAGAATATAAAGAGGAAAGTATGCTAGTTTTAGCTCATCAACAGTTGAGTTTGTTCAATAATTATGATTATTTATTTTTGTATTTACTTTAGTTATTTTTTCTCTATTTTAGTTATCTTCGCCATGAAAAAACATTTCTCACTCTTCTCGTATTTTCAAATATTTTTTATAAAAATTTTAAATAAATATTTTTAAAAATATGATAATAGTTGAAAAATAATAAAAATTTATATATTTATTAAACACAGTATGAATATTATGAATATCTATTAGACAAAATCAATCAATATTTTTTTTAAATAAAAAAATGATATTTAGGCTTTAATTTTCTATAAAAAAATTATTAAAATAAACATTTAATTTAAAAATTCAATTTTAATGTACATAAAATTTAAAATTTAAAACATATATATTTCTATACTATTTGTATCAACTATCTAATAATGGAGCTCGATAATTTGAATTTGCAACCTTTAAATTTATTCACTTAATTATACACTTTTATTAATATTTTTTTTAAAATTTAGAATATTTTTAACTATTGAATTTGCTTTGTCTTTAATTCAATAAATATAATTTGATTTTGAAAAATATGTCTAAAAAAAATCATAACTAAAATTGTTCTTTTGAAAATGAATAGTCATATTTTAGTTGTAACTTTTCAATGAGAATTATGTCCTCCATCCCCATCATAATCCTTACTAACCAAAAATTAATTTCCATTGTAACGCTATCAAAATGTTTTCCCTTTTCTAATTTTAAATATTGTAATATTTGCCATCAAATCTCATCCTTTGTCTTTCTTTCCTCTTGCCAAATACTAACTTATTAATTTTTTCACATCTGAACTTGAATAATCCTCTCTTTTTAATGTATCTTAGAATTAATCATAGTATATTTGAGTCACAACAACATGCATTATTGGTTATCGATTTTGATTGGTTATTTAACAAGTTTAGAATTTGATTATTTAATTGATTAATTTATTTTTATTTTTTTTACAAGATTGAGTCAAGGTGTATTTGAGTTATAGTAATAAACATAACTCATAATTTTTTTTTTAATTAGTGATTTTTGTTAGTTAATTTTCTAGCTTTTTCACGTAAACTTGATTTTGGTCATAATTACATTACTCTTGATTTCTTTTTAATTAATTTTATTTACATTTACATATTATTTTTACAAATTTTCTTATAAATTTATTTTACAAATTTATATTTTAATTATTTACAGATCAAATTATTTTTTTTATATTTTCATACCAGCAATTTCTAGTTTAATTATACTTTGGATGAATATCAAAATGTTTCCATCTATTTTGCTTTTTTTTTTTTTTGAGACATTATATATACACATCTATTTTGCTTTTTTTTTTTTTTTTTTTTTGTTTAAACATGTATGGGCCACCTATATTCAATGTGCCACCTATTTTCTTGAATATTTAAAAGTCATATCTTCATATTAATTTTAATTAGAATTTTGATTGACTTATATTTTTTTGTTGTTGGTATTGCTTTCTATTTGAATTTTCTTTTTATATATGGTTTTACCCTGACTCTTTCCTAAATGTGTTATACTTATAATACAAAATTTAATTATTCTCTACCTTAATAATGACATTTTTCCTTTTGGGATAAAATCAAAATTAAAATCTTGACTACTAAAACAATTGTAAGATAAATAAAAGAAAAAATTTTAAAAAATAATTCTTTTGAATGATAAGTCTATTTAAATGAATTAAAATTTTTAAATTTTAATAAACTTTTATACCATGGATAATTGCGTGCAAAAAAAATCTACGTAGAATGTAAAAATATAAATAAACTTTTTTTTTTATATAATAAAAGTTAGTGTAAATAAAAAAATTTAAAGTAGGATTTGAGCGCAAAAATTTACTTCTTTAGAATCTTTCCCAAATAAAATGATAAATTGATTATACAAGGAGAAAATGTTGGTAGTATTTGTGAAAATTACAATGTAGCCGACGAAGATATGATTGGTAGGTGGATATTTAAGAAATTTATTAGAAGATTGGAAATGGTGGGGAAAATTAGCCAACTCCAACGAGAGAGACGGCCCTTCTTCCATATTAATGACAAATGGACACATAAGGCTCTTGTACCGGCTGCCACATGACTGTTATACAATCTTTGAACAGGTCATTTATTAAGCAATTACTGATTTGTTGTGGGTTGCGGCTCCATTCGGGAGCCTCTAGTTACTCAACTTTTTCTGATTTTTTTTTAAATAATTAAAATTATTTTTTCACATTTCATTATTTTTAAATAAAGAGTAAAAATAATAAATGAGAAAAAAATTAAAAATTTAATTACTAAAAAGTTAATTTTTTCTTTTTTATGCACACAAAATTAACTTTTTGGGTAGCATTTGAAAAAAAATATAAAAAAATAATGTTTGCCAATCGTTTCTTTGGTGTTTGAATTAGTATAACTCAAAGATCTCAACAGGAGTCATTTGAATGTAATCTCATCTATCTTTTTTATGGTTTTTGTTAAAAAAATTGATAAAAATTTGATAAAAGTTAAGAGTTAGTAAAAATTGACAAAATTTTGCAAAAATTAATAAAAATTTATAAAATTTAAAATTGTAAAATAAATATACAAAAGATGAGAATAGACTAAAGTTGATAAAACTTTTTAAAAGTTGTTATGTTTTTACCTTTCAAATGCCACCTTAATAGCTAACTAAAAAAAAAACAAAAGTTTTTTTTTAACAAACTAGGCCTTATTATATTTATATATATAAAAATTAAAAAATAAAAAGCTAAAAAAAACCAAATAACTACTCCGAACAAAGTAGCCTAACAATTCCAGTGTAAAATGTTGCGAGAATACCAAATAATTCTTCCAAACAAAGTTGTCTTGTAATTCTAGTGCTCAGCGATTCCACACATGGCGATGGCATGGATAAAGGATATGTTTGGAGTTGTATAAAATAAAAAGTTAATGTCTTAAATTTTGTGTAGTGAGTATAAAATTGTATAAAATTTAAAAGTTAATATCTCGTTTTTTGTGTTATGAATAAAAAGATAATATTTTATAATCTCGTAATTCGTATTTGTAAGAATTTATAAAAATTTATAAAATTTTATTTTATTTTATTATTGGTCAAATGTCACCAAAATAGTACTACAATGAATCTTCGTCTTCTTCTTCTTATTTATTTATTTATTATTATTTTTTCCCCGAATGGTAGCATGCTACAATGATTCCATACAGCTATTTGGAAAAAAAGTATTATTTTTAGTGTTTATACAAAATTATGCAACTAATACCAATTGGTAAATGTTATATTCACATTGATATAAGATCAAGATGAATCACCGTACGCTTTATCTAAAAAAACAAAAAAATCCCATGTAAGACGAAGTAGAACTCTAATTAGGTGCAATAACGAAATCATTGGGCAGAAACACGGTATGGGTTGCGGATTCATTCATTCCAGAGCTCTTTTATAAAAACCGCTTTCGCTTTGCTTAGATCTGAGAGTGTTGTTGCGTTTCCTTTTTGGATTACTATTCTGGGTTGGTTTGGGTAATTCAGTTTGCGGGTTCTGATTGGTGAAGGTCTCTCTGTCTTGTCCCATTGTTGATTTCTACTTGCTCTTTCCAACCGCATCGATCAATTACTGCTATCGGTGAATCTGTGATCGCAGCAAAAGGGTGAACTTTTGATTCGGATTCGAGTTCGAGGCTTACTGGTAGTCATTTTCGTTGGTGGGTCGGTGTCATTGGATTGATTTGAGTGAAGTTTGAGGTTCGAATCCAACTTTGAGCCCCGAATGGGGAACTGGGTATAGATTTGGAGTCGAAATTAAGGTGGGTAGGAGGAGGGATTACACAGTTTGGGGATTGGATGAGAAGAGAGGGAGAGATATGAGAGACGAAGTTGAGGGATTGGGGGGACGACAATGACTGCAGGGTCATTGGGCCTTCGTAGTTCCGGAAGTTATGGATCATTGCAACAACAGGCACAGAACGGTGTGTTGCCAATCCAGACTTCGCCCCTTCTTGGCCCTCGCAAGCTTTCTAAGATGCTTAAAGAGAAGGAGAGTTTTTTCCATTGGATCTGTAAATCTGCCGGTCGCAAGAAGGTTGGAATGCTGCTTTTATGTCTTGTTTCTGCTGCAGTTTTTATCTGGGTGTTGTATGTTGGCAAAGGTTTGTTTCCCATCTTCCTTTCCCGTTTGCATTAATTTTTTAGCTCATAATTCATGCGCCTCATATATATATATATATATTTATATTTATATTTATATTTTAAGAAAATATATGCGCGCGCGCGCACACACACTCTCATATTACCAGTACTAGTTTTAGAATGTTGAAAGTCACTTGCTATTTGGGATAATCATGATTATGATTTTTGTATTAATTTCTGCTCAACTCTTTGAGAGTGGAGCCGTGGTAATTCGTATTCAAGATCCCACTCATCCATTTGTTTCATGCTTATGATGGCAAACATTGTGAAGTTTGTGGACTAATTTGTGGTCCAAGCTTTAATTCTCATCGTCTTGGCGTGTTGGATTATGTTTACCAGAGATTTTAATGTCTCATCAAGTAATGATGGTCATCTAGGTTATTTTTTTTTAATTATTATTATTTCAAAATTGAATGGTTTGGATTTTATTGGGGATGTTGTCTATCTCTATTCTGCTCTATCTATGCTGATCTGGTAATTGGAATTTCAGTACTGCACTTATTTTGGGTTAGAAAATTTTCCCCCAGTTATATCTTATTTATCATTTTCAAAAAAAAATTTCCCCCAGTTGTCCTCAGCCCTTGTAATTTTCTACTATGTAGACTACTCCAAAAAAAAAATAAAAATTTGATTGTAATATATTTTTAACATTGATTGCATATGCAATTCTTTGCCTAAGCGTTGCTTTTCTTGATTTAAATGACATAACTCAAAGTTTGGATGTTGACAGATTAGGTTTTATTTTCGTTTTAGTGACGAAATAATTTGGGCATTTTTGGACGTCTGCAGGTGAAGATGCACAGGAAAGTGACCCTATCCGGAGGATTACATTTAATAACAGCATGCCTCTGCGCTATCCTGAGTCTTTGCCTGTGGATAGAGAACAAAATAATGATAAAGGCAACTTTTCTTCTATAGGAAATGATGTGGGAAGTAATGCAAGCATATTGCAGCCTCGTCCTCCTGCATTTTTCACAGGATACACACTTCCTCCGGGGAATCCATGTGAAGGTTTCACTCTGCCTCCCCCACCAGCAGATAGGAAAAGGACTGGACCACGTCGTAAGTTTGAGCTTTTCTAAATTTGGAGTTTCTATCTTGTGTTTGCAAATTGTGACATTGTTAGGCAGTTATATGAATTTGAAACAGAATTACTAAGCTGTAGCAACTAAATAGCACCTATTTTAATACTGAAGAGGTTGGGTTATTACTGCAATTTTAATTTGTCTGAGATTTTTTTTTCTTTTATTTTTCTTCCTATTGCTTTTATCTCTTTCAGCTTGTCCAGTATGTTATCTTCCGGTGGAAGAGGCCATTGCCTTAATGCCAAATGCCCCTTCATTTTCTCCTGTAATTAAACAGTTAGCCTATATTCATGAAGAAAATTCAACAATAAGTGAGTTTGGAGGCTCAGAATTTGGTGGATATCCTTCTCTGAAGCAGAGGAATGATTCCTTTGATATAAGAGAGTCAATGAGTGTGCATTGTGGGTATGACATTATTTCCCTAGACATTCTATCTGAAATAATTATTTGATTACTAATGATAGTTTTCCTTGAAGAAAATTAACGCGTTTATTATTTCTTTCTCCAGTTATTCACTATAATTGTGTTCATTTTTCTTACTAATTGATGCATACCAACACCAACAGATTTGTCCGAGGAGATAAGCCTGGACAACAGACGGGATTTGATGTCAATAATTCTGACCTCGTTGAAATGGAGCAGTGTCATGGGGTGGTTGTTGCCTCAGCGATCTTTGGTATTGCTATTTGTAAGCCCATTAAAAATCCATTCCTATATTTGGGCCTGTGGGTTGCTATTCTAATGACTGCAGTCTTGATCAGGAGCCTATGATTTAATACAGCAGCCAAAGAATATGAGTGAAGCTTCCAAGAAAAGTGTTTGCTTCTTCATGTTTGTGGATGAAATAACAGAAGAATTTCTGAGAAATTATACTAAGGTGGACAGTAGTGAGAAGATTGATTTGTGGAGAATTGTTGTTGTCCGTAACCTTCCGTATACTGATCCTAGACGCAATGGAAAGGTAAAATTTTCAAATTGAGCCAAATTTCCCTTCGAACCAGATAGATTTTGGTTTATGGTCAACCAGTTTACTGGTAATAATTGCTAGCACAGACTACTATAATGAACTTCTTCCATTCAATCAATGTTGTTTTAGAAGATGCATGTTTTGAAAAATATATGCTGCCAGATGATATTGGTTTTTCTGTCTACATCATGAGATGGTGTTGTATGGGCTAACAATTCTTTCCTTGAATAATTTTGAGGGACAAGTAATTGGAATTCTCAACTAAATAGATTGTTAGGAACTTGTCTATGAGACAAACTTGTTTCAAAATTAAATATGAGGGTTAGCTTAGTTGGTGAGGCCTTGGGTTTACTTTCCAGTGGTTGCCAGTTTGGTCTTCTTAGGGCCATTGAAGTTTATCCAGTTGTTAACTTTACGATCTT
>JAVXUM010000030.1:27116882-27128828 GCA_035590655.1 Pouteria glomerata
TTGAGTTAAAAATACTCAAAATGATTTTTTGTCATTTTTCATTTTATGTGTAAACTCATTTTTTGTTTTCTAAAATAAAATTTGAAAACACAAGTGACCAAATACACTTTAAACTGTTTTTCTTATTTTCAAAAGCTTAAAATGAAAAATAAGCTCAAAACAGAAAATAAAAAATAAAAACTGAAAACAGAAAACAGAAAATAGAAAAACAAGCCAAATGAGACCTTATTATTCAGCTATATTTTTGAAAGAGATATTTTTCAAAGAAAATATTTTTATAATTTAATGGTACATTAATAATTTTTAAGTTTGAATTAAAAAATTTATTATTTAATTATATTTTGAAAAGAAATATTTTCCAAAGAGAAAGAAAGAGAAAGCAATATGTATTTTTTTTTTCTAAAAAAATGAATAATAGAGATGAATGGATAAAATGAGAGAGAAATTGATGTGACATAGACAATCTAGATTGGATAAAATACTAGTAATTTTGTAAATAAATTAAAAAAAAAAAACATTAATTGAGCGCTGGATTGATAATTTAAAGAGAAAAATTAATAAAAAAATTTAAAACAAGAAATTAATGAGAGACAAAGAGTAAATTATGGTAAATAATAAATAATAATAATTTTATTAATAAATAAAAAGAATATTAATTATGTTTTCACATTAACAAATGGAGTCTGCATTATCGCTACGCAACATGAAATGCGCATAGCTTGATGGTTTGGGAGGGTCGTGGATACTGCCGTCTGCTCTTTCGGAGACTCCTCGATTGGTCGCTATGATTATTTTAAAAAATCAAAAAAGACAGTTATAGAAGAACAGAGCAGAGGATGTCGCATTTAACAATGACTACTTTTTTAAAAAGGCTTACCTATATTATATGTTGTCATTTTAATCAACCAATTATAAATTGCACAGACAAAAAGACAAAACCTAACTCCAAACTAAGCTTCAATATATACATATATATATATACATATATATATATATATGTATGTATGTATGTATGAAATTATGTAAAATATTTGATACAAACATCCAAACAGATAAGGCAACGTTTCTATTTGTATTATATTGATTACTTTAGTAGCGTTTACAGTACAATTTCAATAATTTTTTTGTATTTTTTAAAAATTATTAGTTATAATTTTTTATTTGATTAGTAAAAAATGTGTTAATTTTTGACTTTTAATAATTTTTAATAATTTTTAATAATTTTTAAGTTAAAAGTAATTGTAACTAACTAAGTAAAAAAATAATAAAAATTAGTAATTTGTCAAGTATTCGAAAAGTAAAAATTAATAATTTTCTAACTAGAAGTTGTTACATTAATCCGCTACTTTGTTAATAAACTTTTTAGTTCGCAGTAGTTAAAAGTTAACAAAAATTAATAAAATTATAGTTTCATAATTTGTATAATTAGTAAAAAGTTAGGATTTTTTGAAAAAATTTCTAAACAAAGAGCCGGTGCACCCGTGCCCCCTCAATCCACTAAAAAAATACGTAGAGGCCAAAGTTTGTACTCTTTTCATATATGAGCCCTGTCAAAAAAGTATGAAGAAAAAAAAATTAAAAAGTTGTTTAAGTTTTTATCATTGAGCGTTCGGTATATTCTTCAAAAATTGGAAAAATTTGTAGAGATTTGATAAAATTTAAAAACATAAAAATCAATAAGAATTTAAAATAGAAATTAGAAATTTTTAGTGTGAAAAATTAAAATATATTAAAAAAAAAAGTTGAAAAAGTTAAGTTTGTTGGAAATATTTCTACAAAAAGCGGGTAAAGAGTCCATCCACATGCATTACTCGCCCTCGCAGAAAAACTTTTTTTTTGCAACGGCTATATGATGTAGCTCTGCCTCTCTCTCATATATGTATATGTGTATTTATATATATTTACAGTCTGTATACTCGTAAATACAGCAAATTCCTTTCAGTTTAAACGTTGAGGGGAGGGGGCCGGGCAAGCCTTTTGACTAAAAGCAGAGCTTAGAATTCACGTGCCCTCTTCTCGACACAGAATTGATTTTTCTATTAGAAAATTCTTTACCATCAATTGTCTGTGTGTTTGTTTTTTCTTTGCTGGGTTACATTTGTTTGGTTTATAAATAGATAAGGAAAGTTGTCAGAAGCTAAAAGAAGAGAAACGAGAAGAGGAGCGTATGAAATGAAAGAGATGGGTGTGTGGTGGTTTTGTGGGTTGGTTTTTGTGGGTTTGGTTTCTGGAGTAAATGGTTACCCAAAGGAAGATCTGGTGGTGAGGTTGCCTGGACAGCCCAAGGTTGGGTTTAGGCAGTTTGCTGGGTATGTTGATGTGGATGTGAAGGCTGGGAGGAGTTTGTTTTACTACTTTGTTGAAGCTGAAGAGGACCCTCTTCATAAGCCCCTCACTCTCTGGCTCAACGGAGGTTCGTTCATTTTTCTTTTGACTTTCTTTTCTTGCTTTAGCTCAATCAACACGGAATGGAACCAACTCACCAACTCTCACTCTCTCTCTGTCCCTCTCTCTCTTTCAGACTTTCTCAACTTTAGCACGGTAAGAAAATTTTCCTATTGGATTGGGTTGTGACATTTATTGGGACTCTAATTTTTCCAGTAAATTAATGAATGGGTTAATGCTCTTGCCTACCGTTCGTATTCTGTTTTGTGGGTCTTGTCAGGCCCGCATTGCCTTTTAAAAAAAAAAAAAAAAATCGGACTTACATTGGAGATGCCCTTGTTAGAAAAATTTCAAAAATATTTGAAATTAGCACGATGATTGAAATTAAATAAAATGATGAAATTAAAATAATTAAATATATCTGCATATATATTTTAAATTAGTAGTCTTTCCGTATAAATTAAAATAAGTTTTAAATTTATTTCATATTAAGATTAATATTGAAGTTAAAGAGATGATAAATTTAAAATAATTAAATATATATTTATATATATTTTCTTTAAATTTGAAACCTATTTTTATTGAACTGGGCCTATTAATATGATTCAAAAATTATATTTTTTATAATCAAACTAATTAATTTCAAAAATTAAAAATGATAGCCAAACTAACTAAATAATATGCACTGATCAAACATTAACCAGATCGAATTTTAAAAATTTTAAAATATTTTTTATGATTTAATTATAGAGATAAAATAAAATTTTTATATAAGTACTATTTGAAACTTAAAGTGTGTTTTGATTTATTGATTTCTGAGGACCTTTGAGATTTTAAAATAAAATCATTAGTTGAAGTGAATATTTAAATTAATTATATATATGTATTAAATATTAATAAAATTAATTTGTTAACTATAATAAAAATTGATAATTGTTATTTTTATAAAAATAATTAAATCGACTGTTACTAAATATAAATCTGAACCTGACTTTTTAAATTTAATTCGTACTATTAAAAAAGTAAATTTTAGTCACACCTTCTAGACCTTAGGCGACTCCCTCGCTTCGCCTTGATTATTCACTGCCTCTTCGTTGATAATTACCACAAGATTTGTTCAAACGTTGCTTTTTTGGTGTCTAGTGATAGTTATTACTTATAAATATGTATTTGCCGTCTGGAATTTTTAATTTATGGGTTCTTTTGACGGATTTTTTAAGAGATTTATTATAGACTAATATATACATACCATGTATAATATCTTGTAATTTAACTGCGCTGTATATAAGAAAATTAAAACATTATCATATATTATATTTTCATAAGAAAATTGAAACATTATCATATATCATAAGTTAAAATATTATCGTATATTATGTTTTCGTGGGCCTTAATTAAGTATCGGATGACAAATACTTTAATTTATTTCAAATAAAATATTTTTACTCGAATTTAAGAAAATACTTTTTAAAAATATGGATAGAAATAATTTCATTTCAATGAGAGCTAAAAAAAAAAAAAAAAGAAAAATCAAAATTTTTAACTGAGAAGTAAAAATGTGTTTACTATCCTCTGACGAGTATATGGATTGGATTGCATTATGCAATGTTAGTAATTTGAGAGTATTCAAAGGAAGTGAACGGTCCAGAACAATCTTTGTTATAGTTCTTTCAAGTTGAGATTTTTTTATACTTCTCCTTCTATCAAATCATAACACAACTCCTGCTTTCTCTATTCAGGGCCGGGTTGCTCTTCAGTTGGTGGGGGTGGTTTTACGGAGCTGGGACCTTTCTTCCCCAGGGGCGATGGCCGGGGCCTCAGAAGAAATTCAATGTCATGGAATAAAGGTACTACGGTTCATAAGAATGTAGTTTGGAGATTAATGCTCTACCAATTTTATATGGTTATTTCAATTTACTGAGTAAAGGTTTTCTTTTACCTTTTGTAGCAACCAATCTCCTCTTTGTAGAGTCTCCAGCAGGAGTAGGATGGTCATACTCCAACACGACTTCAGATTATTCATGTGGTGATGCCTCCACAGGTAGGAAGATAATCCCAAACCCATCTTAGCATTGGTGTGACTATTTTAATATCAGTGATATGCAAGAAGGTCTAATTGTGTTATGCGGAATCTGGATCTCCTTAGCAAAACAACAATTACTTAAAAGCTATAATTTAAAGGCACTAATTAGCAATGTAACATTCTTAAATTTAAAAACTTGACCCCGAACCAATTCCAATGATAGTATATTGGTGGAGTAAGTTGAGCTTGCTATTTTTCTCAATATATTATTAACCCTAATTATAATATGTCGGAAAATTTAGCAACAAAGTTCACGGGGTGAAAAATTGTACTTTGGTAGGATTAGAGATGGTCAGCTTAACCTAACAGGACTTGGAATTAAGTTATAGATTTACATGAAATTGAAATCCGTGAATCACTAACCTAACTATATCATTTTTTTTTAGTGATTTCAATAGATGAAATCACCACGAAATTATTTTACACCCAATTATTTAGATCTAGAAGTAAATAACTTGGATCCTCAACCGCCCACCTCAACAAATTATTTTTATTGATTAGTTGGCCAAGGGGGAGCTTAGCCAACAATCATGTAGGATTGTAATTTTTAATACTAATTTAAGCAATAAAGAAGATTACACTAAGGACAAGGAATTGAAGTTTTTATTAATTGCTTGATTACAATGAGAATTGAAAATGAAATTGCAATGGAAATTAAACCTACTTTAAAGAAAATGGAGTATAAAGGGATTGACAGAGAGGAAGACAAAATTAAAATCCCTACCTCTTGCAATGTAGGATTGCAAAGTCAAGACAATCAAACAATCTTCAAAAATATGACCCTAATCTAATTAGAAAGAAAAGCAATTTAGTAGAAAAGGGAGAGGGGAAGAGAGAATGGGAGAAGGAGGAATTAAGCTTAGGAATTAAGTGTAAAATTTTTTCAAAGCATAGGAGGATGTTTCTAGGCCAAGAGGGTGAAGGAAATTGCTAAAAATAAACAAGGCATAGCTAGCTACGCACATTGCACACGCTGGGAGGGTCTTGACACATGCTGGCAATGGTTGGGCAAGAGTTGGCATGCAGAGGAGTTGGATTGGAGAGCGTACACGTGAGGATGGAAGGTGTATTTGAGGAGGACACGACCATTTGAGGTTGAAGCAGTACGGGACACTGTGCTAGGGGGAGACTATAGAGACAGGACACGAGCGCGCGTATGTGGCTGTGTCCACGGCATGTCCGCTTTGCCAATGGTGCTTCATGGCAGTGTTTGTGCAAGATTTACTGTTGGATAGTTGGGTCCACTGAGTGTCTCGCATGCTAGGGCCTATCCATGAATTCACGCTTGGGCTTGACTAGTTCTACCTTGTGTATGTTGGTTTGTTTAGGCCTTGTCTAAGGAACTTGGCACATGGATTTTTGGTCTTGGGAATTTGAGCAAGCTGAGAATACTAGTTGGGGATATCCATTCAGTGTGTTTGGGCTATGCCAATGCCTTTGATTTGGTTGGGCATGGCCTTCGGGTTGACTTTCAAGATCCACATCAAATGTTTGTAAAAATTCCCAAATGAGTTTCTTGCTTTAATATGAACTTGAGACCACTTGGGGGGGGGGGGGGGTAAATTGTGCATGCCATGGGATGTTTCTTTAAGCAGTGGCGGACCCAAGATTTTGGGTAAAGAGGGCCAATGTAAAACTTTTGTATTGAGTGGAGAGTAAAGTAAAATTTTGTAAATTTTTTTTTTGGGGGGCAAATACTATATTTTACGAAAAAATCTTAAAATCTGTGAGGGTTGTTAAAAGGATTTTTAAAACTTTGGGGGGAAGAGGGCAAACACTATATTATATGAAACAAGTCCTAAAATCTATGGGATATTAAAATTTATGGGATACTAAAGGATTTTCAAAACTTAGGGGAGGTGGTGGCCCCTGCTCGCTCCCCCTTGGGATCACCCTGTCTTTAAGTGCTTGGGTATCTTCTTCATAACCTTGGCTTAGCTCGAAATAGTTGTGGCCTTCATGTTGCCTTTCTTAGCTTAGAATATAGTTTCTTGATCTTGGCTTCGCCTTTGTGGTATGCCTTTGGCCTTGGATGACCTTGAGCTTGTCTTGGAGCTCCCAAGGATACACGAGCATAGCTCAGTTTCATCGGACATGGCCTGAGGGTGGCTTTCTTTTACGCACTCCAAATGCTCGATAAATTGACCCAATGACTTTCAAGCTCCATTCTTGCACCTTTGGCACTTGTCTTGGCCTTGGTTCCTCTCCATTAACATCTTTGATGTCTCCTAGACCTTAGTTGTCCCATTTTGTTATTTGAAAATGCATAAACAACAAGAATGTAGGAAAGTGAGATAATTATGGTAAATTGGAACCAAAAGCAAGAACAAATGAATAATTGGCATGGTAAATAACATACAATCATGCAATATTACATGACAATCAATGAGCTTCCCAGCAAGCTTCTTTTAACTTTTGCATGCTCTCCTTTTTCCTAGCGAGTTAGCCAGCAAGCTACCTACCAAGTGCCCTACCATAGAACATCGTCTCTGGATTTCCTAGTGAGTTTCTTTACACCTGTACGTCACTCTGCTTTTTCCAACAAGTCCCAGCAGGCTTTCAGTGAACCTGCCAGTGAGCCCTTGTATTGCTGTACTATACGTATTTCACTCAGAAATCTGCCATTTACCAGTGCTTGAGTATAACGAGTATGAGTTACAACTCTAACAAATTGATGACGCTTTTGCCTCGGTCATGCATCAAATAGGACCAATCTCTTGACCCATTTAGTCAAAAAATGTTTTACGTATTGCATGTGTCAATGGAAGAAGTTGTTTCAAACACAACTTTGACTCCAATCTTAAAATTTTGTTTGGCATATCGCATTAAAGATTTGTGATTTTATTAACTTTTTACAAATTATTAAACTTTAGATACCAAGAACAAGAAAATCATCCAACACATAGGCTTTCGTGGGAAAATGATTTCGGTGAAGATTGTAAGCTCCCGATTACTACTGATCCTCCTTTCCTAAATACATATGTCAAGAATTAATGATTGAATTTGAAAGACATAACACCATTAGGTTGTCTCATCATATAGTTATACTCATATAAGATATGTACATGATAGGAAAAAATTACATTCTTAAAATTTTTTGCATGTGTATGATAAGGGTTTATATAATCATATGTGATCTGAGCTAACCTCTTGTTTTTGCAGCCAGCGACATGCGTATGTTCATGATTAAATGGTATGAAAAGTTTCCAGCACTACTATCCAGAGATTTGTTTCTTACAGGAGAAAGCTATGCTGGTAATAATATAGAATATAGTCTCAGGTCTGATTATATATACTTCTTTTTCAATGAAAAAAAATAAGGATAGTGACTCAATTTTGCTTCCTTTGATGTTTGTTATATAAAGATTCTGGGAATTGTTGTTATTATGACGCTGAAATATCTTTATTCCCATGAAACCAAAAAAAAAAAATCATTATTCCAATAAAACAATATTGGTGCTTCGGGATTAGGTCAATGTTTTTGACCTTTGGTATGATGGAAGTCTTTGCATGTTTGAGGATTCCATTTGCAACAAAATAAACCAAAAAAAAAAACTGTTCAGCTCATGTAATTTTCTTTCCTGCAGCTTAGCCATTTTCCCAAATAGGGGTGTCAACTAACCGAGCTACTCGTTAGCTCAATTCATAGTCTTAACGAGCCAAATTTGAGCTTAATTTGTGACTTGTTTTAAATTCGAGCTCAAGTCTAGGAGAGCTTGGCTTAAAAGCTCTTGAGTCTCTTAATAAAATAATATAATTTTTTTAATAATATTTTTGAACAAACCTTAGTGAAACTATGTTATTTTCGGTTAAGTCAAGCTATTTGTTTTGATTTTTTAATATTTTAGATCAAAAAGATGTTGTTTCGGTTAATCAAGTTACTAGCATTATTCTTTATCAAAAACTGAACTCAGATAAACCTAAATTCTGCTCGATTCCAACCCTATTCCCAAGTTCCAACCTGCATGATGAGATGTCTCCTCTACCAGCATTTCAATGTTCATCTGATTTACTTAAACAAATCAACCGTGGTCATTTTGGGTCTTTTCTGATCAACAAGTATTTCCTCTGCTAAGTTTCTCCCATGGTTCCCCTTCCCACAAATCCCACCCAGGTATAATCCTTGTTAATACTTGATTGTATTTATAATTCTCTGTATGCAGGGCATTACATACCACAGTTGGCTGTTGCTCTTCTGGACCATAATGCACATTCCAATGGTTTCAAGTTCAACATCAAAGGAGTTGCTGTAAGAACACTTCTTGCATTCATCGCTGAGTTCTAGATTTTACCGACGAGAAGTAGTCATTATCCAATGTTTGTTCAATCCATACATATATTCTTTTATCCTCCACATTATTTTTTATTATATAGATTGGGAATCCACTTCTCAAACTCGATCGGGATATTCCTGCAACTTATGAATTCTTTTGGTCACACGGAATGATCTCTGATGAAGTGGGCCTAGCCATCATGAATGAATGTGATTTTGAAGATTATACCTTTGCTACTCCACACAACGTGACCAATTCATGTAACCATGCTATAGCTGAAGCAAACCACATTGTTGGGGAATATATAAATTACTATGATGTGATCCTTGATGTTTGTTACCCATCCATAGTAGAGCAAGAGCTGCGATTGCGGAAAATGGTAATTCCTCTGTATATATATATATATATTATATTCACCATTTTTTTACTTCTTTATAAAATGACCCATGTGATATAAATTTCTGATTGCAGGCTACTAAGATGAGCCTTGGAATTGATGTGTGCATGGAACATGAAAGGCACTTTTATTTCAACCTTCCTGAGGTTCAGAAGGCTTTTCATGCAAACAGGACCAACTTACCATATAGCTGGTCTATGTGCAGTAGGTAAGTAACTACTGCATGTAAAGTATTGCTATACAATGAGAAAAATATACTTGAAAAACCAACTTACCATGTAGCTGGTCTATGTGCAGTGGGTCACTACTGCATGTAAAGTATTGCTATACAATGAGAAAAATATACATAAAAAAGTAATCAGAATATGCGGAACACATGGATTTATCATTTGAAGTAATAAACTCATAGAACTATAGTTTTGTTGCAGCACTACCATTGGCATCTCATTCTGATTGAACTTTATGATAAACTTTCTTCGCAGCATAGCATTTTCCTTCTATGTAAAGATGTGCAATGAGTTTCCAAAAAGACAAAAGGAATATGGACTTGATGCATGGTTAAGAATCAGTGATTCACTTCCATGCAATAATTTCCCCCATTCCGAGTTAGGTGCTGACCTTTAGATGTAATTGTTCCCTGAGGTGATTCCAAGCTGAACTCTAGTGATTCCTAGTCGTTAGAACAAACTGTGTTTACCTTGAACGAGGACCAAATCACTACTGGTTTTGTGTATTGTTTTAGGCTTTTCTAATCAAGCTGTCTTGTTGGTGTTAATTCAAAATCAAGTCAATTGGCTAGTGAGTGGAGAGACCCATTAAGATCTTATACTATTTGGAATGTTTGATTTTTTCAATATAGCTATATTCCAATATGCTCCCTCACTTGCAGAAAGGTATACTAGCGTACTAAATATGATAAGTGCACGATTGAGAGATTTAAAAGTGAAAGGGAGTGAATCCTTTCAAACCTAACTCCGATACTATCTTAAAACTTCCAACTCGATGCCAATTGGCAAGGAGTGAACAAGTCCATTAGGATCTTAAATTAATTTGGAAGGCTTGAATTTATCGATATGCGATAAATCTCAATATGCGGCCATCACATGTAGATGGTGCATTGAATGTTAGAAATACACAACTGAGAGACTTTTTTTGTTTTTTTTTTGGGGGGGGGGGGGGTGTCATCATTAGTTACCAAGCGATTGCGATGCATCAGATGTGTGTTTGGGCATGGTAGATTTCTAAACAGATTGGATTTGGACTTTGATCATAGGTGATGTGAATTTTCCTTAATAAAATTGATTGAGTCCTCCAATCTGATTCAGGCAATTTAATCCCAAATGCTCTAGAAACCAGACACCTGAGCCAATTATCTAGTATAGCACAATTAAAAAAAAATGGGATAGCATGAAGACCTGTATGAGAAATTCTTGAATCACAAAAAATAATACATGCCAACATCCAACTCATAGAACCCGACTGATGGATTTTTTTTTTCTGTGAACTTAAATTCACATTTACAGCAGAATTTTGTTCACTTCAAATTTGCTAATTATCTTCCAGGTTCTTGTGGAGGAAAAATGCCAGTTTTGCAATATCCAGGCATTATAGACGCTTTGATGTGTTTGTGGAAGCCGAGGCTAATAAGGCTGCTGGGAAATATGATAATGCCTCCATTGACTTCCAGGTTGATTTTTATAGAGGAGAGGGTTTAACCCCATATTCTGAGGCTAAGCTTCCGATTACAAGTGGTAGGGGTTTGATCTTTGTCATCTTTGCCTTGTCTTAAAAAATCATCTTTTGTCACGTTTGACATGGTTTTTGTCATATGACCGGTTTGCAGATGTTCCTGAAGGATGTGTGGTCATTAGGGAGCATATTCCTATCTCCAACCTCTTTACTTGTATTTGGTTCAATGAAGTCGACCGTTTTACTTCCAGAGACCAGATTAGTTTTTCTACTGTAAGGGATAAGATTATGCTGAAGACAAATTGGACTATCAATATGTTTTTGGACTGTGAAAGGAGGAACTTTGTAATTCAGGTAAATTTTTTTTTTAATTGTCTTTTTTCAGCTGATGCATGCTTAGCCAATGGAAGCCCTAAAGAAAGATAGAAATCTAGGGACTTGTTCACGTCCTTTTGTTGCATGGTTGCTTCTAATATCATGCAGGCATATGTTTTTTTTTTCTTCTGGGCCCTTCTTTTGGGGTTCCATAATTGTGCGGATTTGTCCAAGCATCATTTTTGTTTACCAGACAAAAATGGAGCAAGCCCAAATTTTCACTGCTATCACAATAAAATGACAACTACATGTGATATTGAAATCTGGAAACTTGTGCTCTTGGCCTCTTAACATTAATTTAGGTGATGGTTCCAGTTTTCCTATATTGACTCATGCTTGGTTTTTGCCCTTTTACTTTTAAATCTAATAGGGCAAAGAACTTAGGACTAGTTTGGTACAAGAGAATGGAATGGTCATTCTCCCTGCTGGCTTTGTGGCGGGTTGTCCTTTGCTTCTGCATTCTGTTAGGCTATGGATTACAGGAACAAACGTAGTTGAATGAAACAGCAAGCGGATTACACATTTTCACACACTATCATTCCATTTCATTCTTTTAAATGAAGCTACATTTCAAATAAACATATACTAGCATTTCAAATAATTGTACCTAAGATAATGAAAGAGTCAGAATGATCATTCTGCTCCATTCCATTCCATATCCTTGTACTAAACTAGGCGTTATTCCTAATCATCCACAAGCATTTATTCACATGCTTCTTCAGTTCTTTCTCTGAGAGATTGCT
>JAVXUM010000030.1:27171079-27182579 GCA_035590655.1 Pouteria glomerata
TTAGAGGGTGTTTGAAGGGTAAAATTTTTAGTAAGTTTTGGTAGTTTTTTGTTAAAAATTATTAGTGATAATTTTTGGTGTATTTGGTAAAAAAAAATTGTAATTTTTGGCAATTTGAGTAACCTTTTAGGTATTTTGTGAAATTATTACTGTAGCAGAGCAGAAAAATAATAACTTTTGAGTGTTTGGTAAGGTTTTTTACTGTAGCAGAGCAAAGAAATATGAAAAATTGGGGCCCGCTGTTATATCAAATTACTGTAGTATAGCAGAAAAGTGATAAAAATTGATAGTTTATCAAACATCAAATTACTGTAGCATTGACAACGTTTAATATTTTTTGCTAAAAATTGACCCACCAAACGCAACAATGCATTAGTGTACACATTTGGTAATTCCCAAATTTAATTTTTGCAGCGAAATGAAATATACTGGTAGTTTTGCCACTGCCGGATAAATTCTGATTATAAGTCAGCCAGAGAACCTTCCAATGCATATTTGTTCATCTTGCTTGCTTGAATTTTGTGTGGCTGCTTCTTTACAAGAACACAATGTTGCAGTGATAGAAGAAAGTAGTTTTGCTTCCTGAATTAGAACTAAGCTCTATGTTATCTACGAATCCCAGATGCTTAAGAAACTTCTTTATACAATATCCTGTCGACTGTCCCCATTTGTTGGTGAAGGGTCCTGTTCGTATTTCTCTTTAATCAACTTTACAGTTATATGAATGTTTCGGCACAATTCCAGGTTGCACCCCATGAAATCTTTCAAATGAACAAGCATGAAGGTTCATCTCCTGCTCCTGTGCTTCATGAAGAAAATGCTGAACAATTGACTCAAGAGATGAATGAGTACGGCAAACAATCTTTGCACCCTATGGGAATGGTGATGTATCTCTCTCTTACGTGTATACACATTTGCACACACTATTTTATAACTCTCCACACTGATGGCTTCTCAATGTAGGAATTGTTTAGTTGTGAGACTACCTTGTAACATTATTATTATTATTATTATTGTTATTTCTTTGGCTGTTACTGTTAAGAGCATGAGAAGATCTGGGAAAAATCCTGAGGGAAGGGAATATTTTGAAATTTAGCTTCAGCTATGAAAGTAATTGGTTCATGAAAAAAAGAAAAAAGTAATTGGTTCAAGAAAAAAAGAAAAAAAAAAAAGGCACACGTCAAGGCATGGGATATAATTTTGCATCTAGGGAATATTGTACTACTGGGAGGATATTTCAGAGACTGGCAACATGTATGATTTTGAATATTGTAGAATGCTCCCCTGACGAAGCAATTCCATTTTTAATCAAGAAAACAAATACATTCATCTATTAAATATAGAGAATATACACACTTAACTAAGAAATGAGCTATAGTTAACTAACTTGATTAGTGAAACTTTACAGGATGGAAACAAAATTTGTAACCTTGTGATAGCCTCAAGCCTTGAACTGTTACATGATTCCAAGTTTCCATTTATGATCTTATGCCGTCTAGGCAAGTGAATGCAGCATAATGGAATTACTGAATTGGTGTACAAAACCTTCTTTTAGGACTCCATAAGTTCAGGAATTATTTTGAAATACTTGAATCTACTATGGTAGACCTACCAAAAACTGATTTTTCTTTTACATGCTCAGGATTTGGACTCTGGCTCACATTCCCTTCCTGAAGTTGCCATGGGAATCTTTACTAGAATTATGGGAAATCTGTTTGGCTCTTTGGGTTTCATTTCACTGTCAGGAACGTCTGATATCACTTCAGAAAAAGGGCATGACTTGGTGTCTAACAGTGGGGAAGACGTGCTGGAATCTTGCAATTTGTATACTGTGGGGCCTGCACTGGTAGTAGGTGAACTGCAGACATTTCGAGATACAAACTTGGGGCAGCAAGTTAAAGATATGCAGGGAGAGGAAGCCCCTCTATTTGGTAGCGGGTACCCAGAAGCCTTTAAGCAGTTCGATATGGTTACTGGTTGTTTGGACCACCACTTTGTTGACGGTGCCGGCAAGGGATTAACATCATCTCAGGTTTAACATAACCCATATTCTCCTTGCGTTGAATCGATCGGTGCTTCGAAAACATGGGGAATAATTGTTTTTCCTCTTTCATTTCTGTATAGGTGAAAAAACGTTGGTTGAAAAGGGTTCAGCAAGAGTGGAGCATTCTGGAGAAAGATCTTCCTGGTATGGTATTTTATTTTATCTTCATGGTATACTGTTTTATTTTATTTTCTGTTTAAATGTGTTTTGTGGAATGAGATTTTCATGGATCACCAATCTATTGCTGTAAGAAAGGAATTCAGTTAGATGACTGAAACGCATTGATGGTTTCAGTGACCTATCCTGTCATTTTTGGACTAAAATTGAAACTAATTGGTTTCTCGCATATTCATCTTAAATTGCAAAAGAATATTCATTTAAAAAATTCAGACCTTCCTTCTTCAACAAATATATATATATGTGTGTGTGTGTGTGGCTTGTTCGTTGCTTTCATAGTATTAGTGACTGACAGCTTGAGAAGAACATTTCCAGATTTCTTTCAGTAAGCCAAACCTTTTACTACAATCTAAAATTTCATCAAATTAATGAAATTGCTAATAGATTTTTTTTCTTTAAAAAAAAAATGAAGGAGGTCATTTATCAGAATTAGACCTATGGTATGAGGAAACTTTTTGGAGATCAAAATTTGCAGTTCTTATGTGGTTAATTATTGTATATATATGGATATTTTTTGACTAAGATCTATTTTTTAACTCGCGCAGAAACAATTTTTGTCCGTGTCTATGAGGAAAGGATGGATTTATTGAGGGCAGTCATCATTGGTGCACCTGGAACTCCATATCATGATGGACTTTTCATCTTTGACATTTTCCTTCCTCCTGAGTATCCTCATGAACCACCTGTAAGTACTTTAGTTTACCTTTTTCTGTTCTTACAAGCATGATGCTGAAATTTCGGTTGTAGATTGGGAAAAATCTTATTTAATAGTATCAAGTCAATGTTGCCATTCAAGTCCTATAACATAGGATACAGTATTAATTGAAACAGGGTGTCCAAGTTGGTAGTCCATTTGTATATTTATTCTTCTGTAGATTCACATGTGATTTATTCTTCTATGGATATTAAACATTGTACAGCTGCTGCACTACAAATCCGGGGGTCTCCGTGTCAACCCCAATTTGTATGAGTCTGGAAAAGTCTGCCTTAGTCTCCTCAATACTTGGACTGGCACTGGAACTGAAGTATGGAATCCTTGGAGCTCCACTATTCTCCAAGTGCTTCTTTCCCTGCAGGCCCTCGCGCTTAATGAAAAGCCTTATTTCAATGAAGCTGGGTATGATAAGCAGATGGGAAGAGCAGACGGAGAGAAGAACTCAGTGAGCTACAATGAAAATGCATTTCTTGTTAGCTGCAGGTCCATGCTATACCTAATGCGCAATCCACCCAAGGTAACAATAATTTACTCTAGAATCTCAATTCATTCTATTGTCATAGTGGCTTTTATCTATGGCTAGTGCTACCAAAGAAAATGAATAACTACTTCAAAAATCTTGTCTGAAAAATAGTGCTTGTGCAGTAATCATTGAACTTCGATCAGAATAACATTTTTATGACAGGAGGCACTTCACTTGGATGTCAATTGTTTTCAATAGACTTCCGGTGAAGTTATTCCTTGCATGCAGTCTCAATTCTATACTTTTCAAGAATCGATATTTCGGGTTTGTTTTTTATCTCTTTGGTCATTGATTCAATTTTTAGCAATAATGTACTTATAATTAAGACATTCTGAAGCGCGAGTTACTCCATTAAATTAGACCAATGACAGAATGAAAGGATTTTCTTTTTTATAGAATGTTCAAAAGTCAGATGCGCCCAACCAAAATTTATTTAAATTGAGAGTCAAAAAATGTCCTTTTTAACTAGCTAAAACCCCTCGTTCTGATCGCAAATGACATGGACCAAGCTTCTTCCATTTGGAACACTAAGACGACATAAAACCATTGGGTTCATTCTCTTTGACAGATTCTGAGAATGTTCTTTCTGTCCCGGTGCAGCATTTTGAGGCATTTGTGGAGAAGCATTTCAGCCAGCACGCCAAATATATTTTATTAGCTTGTAAGTCATACATGGAAGGAGCTCCAGTTGGCTGTGCTTTTGGATTCAGAAAAAGTGAGGAAGAAAATCAACAGGGCAGCTCTATGGGGTTCAAGATTATGCTTTGTAAGCTCTTCCCTAAGCTTGTGGAAGCATTTTCTCAAAAGGGTATTGATTGCAGCCAATATGCTGATCCTGGAATATGAACGTGACGATGATGTAATGGTAAGTGCCCGTAAACAGGATCGAAACATTCCTGGCATGTATGTAATTCAACATGTGTTTGGTGAAAACATTTTGTTCCATATTTTCTTTCCTTTGTTATGGTTGTCTTATGTGAACAATTTTTGGAAGTTGTGGGAAAAAAAGTTAGGATACATTTGTGGAAATTGTGTTATTTTTATCATATGATGGTTCATAGAATTTTTCATACTGAGAACAGCAGTTGTATCAGTATATATATATATATATGTGTGTGTGTATGTTTGACGCTGTGTACTTTGTTTATGTAGTGCTTCAGTTTGTTGATAAATTTTTGGTTCCATTATTTTTTTTGGGGGGGAAATTACGCTTGGCATACTTTTACTTTACTGCTCATCTCATTTTAGCACCAATGTCTTAAATTTTTCTACCTTATTTCCCGTGCATGTTTTTTTTTCAAAACTGTTCCTCATACATTTTGATAGTTCCACTTTACTCCTTTTTATCAAATTTATTGGTAGAAAATACCATGTGTTCATCTTATGTGATGGACACATGACATTTTTCTTTTTGTTGCATTTTTTTAACATCAACCGATGAAAAAGGCAAAGTAAAAATGAATTAAATGTATAGGAATAAAGTGGAATAAAGTCGGTGCTAAATGTAATCTACTTTCTATTAATTTGTTTATTTTTTACTTTATTTTATTTTATTTAGGAGGAGGGGGGATGGTAAATCTAGAGCTTATGACAGGTCTTAAAACTGGTGATTCATACTATTGGATGATCTGAGTTCATGAAAACAAGTTTCACTTTATTTTCCTTTTTCCCCGCATGGGGCCGATTCCAACTGTCAAAAGAAACCAAATTATTTGTTATTCTGTTACTCATCAAATTGCAAACGAAAGAAAAAAAAAACATTTTTTCAGAAAGATACATTGCGATCAAACAGACAGAGCCTTGGATGCTAAATATTTTACAAGGTAACAAAGTCCCGAACAGAGAGATTAGGAGCAGGCAGCAAAATCTCCTCCACGAGAGAGGAGTTCTGTCTAAGCCTCAACACTGACAAGATTGATGACATTGTGAAGAGAGTAAAGAAGAAGTCCAAAGTAAAGTATGGCAGCAGCAAAGCCAGAAATGAGAGCTCCGGTGGTATGATCACAAAACTTTGAAACCTGCCCACAAATTGGTAGCCACCCAGCATGGTTGTTTCCTTTCTTCCCCACATAGCCTATGGCCGAGGCTGCTGATATGCTTGAATCCAGTAATGCCATTATAATCTGACAAAGATTTAAGACAAAATCATGACACATACATATATATATGTCTGTGCTTGTGTATATAACCCTGACCCGTTCCCATCTAATCACAACCTGAGTCGGCTCCTGCTTTCATATATGGCCTAGGAATAAACTGTTTCATTAACGGAAGGAAGGAAGAAAGAGAGGAGGTGTTCATACCAAATCTAAGACCAAAACCAAGCGCCAAAGAGAAATCTTTGGAGGGAGGAAGAGGGTTGTCAGTCCATAGCCACTAGCAATTGCATTGATGATCACAAAGTACCTGTGACACAGATTTTAGCTGTATTAATCAAGAGACAAGAACATCTAAGGAAAGTTGATTAACATAGGGTGTCTGTATATATGTATATGTATATGTATATGTATATATATATATAGAATAAGAAAGAATGAAAAGAGAAAGGAAGAATATGGTGTTGATGAACTTACCCATAAAAAATATGGTGTTGATGATGTAGATAAATAGAACAAGAACAACAATGGAAAAAGTTATGGATAAGGGGGGTGATGTGTAAGAAAAAATGTTGCGAGATTAATGGAACTTACTTGAGAGTAGGTGAATTGGAAAACTTTGCATCAAACTTTATGTTCAAGACAGTGGCAGAGTCATGGCTTGTGGCCATGACAATGGTTGCAGAAATGGTTGCAGCCAAGGCCATGAGCCTTAGCAGAAAGATGGGGATTCTCTTGGTCATCGTCCTTTGGATTAGCCTCAAATTAGTGCAGTAAAATCTGATCAACAAGATAGAGTTATAAATGTATACATATATATATATATATTTGTAGGTAGAACGAAGAGTTGAAATTAGGAGGGGGGGTGCGAGGGGGAGTGAACTTTTGTCTTCTTTCCAATCTTCAAGGTGTGGAGGTGTCTAGGTCACCCACTAATAGCACAATAATTATATGCATTTGGGACAGCAAAACAAGTCAACTCATGGATTCTTCCAATCAATGGGTTGTTGCATGGAAATTCAATGCCTCCATTTCTAAAATCTTTGATGACTTTTTGTGTGCTGAAGCTGCAATGGTGAGTGAGTTCAACTACGCCCCATAGTTAAATCTGTACAATTCAGTATTATTTCTGGGCTGTCCATACAATTAACATTGACCTGCATGGGGTGGTTGAATGTCAATTACTTTCCGGCACGACCAGACAGGTGCTTTCAAGTTATATCAGAGTGACTATATAAAACAATTAACTTGAAAAATATTTTTAGTGTTTGTATTATGCTGTGTTTTTTTTAAATTATAATTTTCAGACATATTAATCGTATTAATAAAAAAATTTTAAAAATTTATGTTCATTGGATAAAAGCAGTTCGCTATAATAAAAAATGATAAAAAATTAACTTTTTTTTGGGTAACTTTTATCTCGATAAACATTAATTTTTTATTTTTTTATAAAAATTTTTCATAACCAAACCAAGTCTTAACATTTTTTTTAACCCTCATGAAACTTTAAAGGATATTTAAGTAAATTTATCCAATATGTGAGGAGGACAATTATAACACGTAACTGCTTCTTGTTTGTAAATGAGTTATCCATAATTTACTTGTTTGAGTGTGAATATGCCCTTTTTTTTTTTAATATTTAAAATATTTAACCAATTTACGTGCGCTTTAATTAATTCTTAAGATCCCTATAAAAAATATCGAGTAAGTTATCTGATGATTTTAAAAAAACTCAAATTGATAATTACTGAAAATAAATTTAAAATTTTACGATTTTTATGAATTGAAATATCATTCAAAATTGAATATGTTAACTAATCAAATATTCAATTGGAAGACTGGGGGTGATTCAATCACCCATGACTGGAGAATTACATGGTCCATTATAGCATGCATTGGTCAATTTTTTATTTAATTTTTATTCTTGCTACATTTAACTTTGAGAAAACTCTGAAGATTTAGTAAACTTTGATCAAAAATTTTGGAAACCCTCTTTTAACTTATAAAGGTTTTCAATTTATTATTATTATTATTATTATTATTATTAAAAAACTGCTAAGTTTCTTTTGTATGTAATTTCTAAATTTGGACCCCCAAGCGTTAAATTCGCCACTGCCACCAGAAAACTTGTTAATCCAAACACAGTGTAAAGATTAGTTGACCTCCTGCATAAGAAGTAAGGCAGCGATGTCCACTTGAAATGGTTAATTTACTCCTACCTATGGAGCAGGCAACCCGGCCCGGATTATAATAAGTGGGCTGCCTGAATGATCCCAATTCCTGGCCTATGGATGGTTTGCATGCCCTGTCGAATTTCTCTTTTGGGCCATCTATGGGCCGGATAATTTGGACACAGGCCACTTAAATACGAACGCGATCGGGGTTAGTTGCCTGCCCGCTCGATCGTAGAAGTAATAAATTAGCCGATTCAAGAGGGGTATCTTTCTATTTCTCTCTCTTCTTTCGTTGCTTTGAATCAATAGGCCCCTCCGATTTTCAGTCCTCGCTGTCTGAAGCTTAACTCAAAATCTTTCAGGCGAGGCGATGGACTTGGAAGAAGAGTACGATCAATCCTACGAAGAAGACGATGAAGAAGAAGAGATCACCCAGGAAGACGCGTGGGCCGTCATCAGCGCCTACTTCGAAGAGAAGGGTCTAGTGCGTCAACAGCTCGATTCCTTCGACGAGTTCATACAGAACACTATGCAGGAAATCGTAGACGAGTCCGCCGACATAGAGATTCGCCCCGAGTCCCAGCACAACCCCGGTCACCAGTCCGATTTCGCGGAGGTTCAACTCTTTATCACTCTAGGTTGAAAACCCAGTTCCCCAAAAAAAGAAAAAACAAAATTGGTAATTGCATCGAATGTAAACGAAAAAGCAATAATTTACCCTAATTGATTTACGGGGTGTAAATGGCTGGAAAAGAGGAAACTTTTAGATGCTTCAATTTGAGAGATGGTGTATAAAAGGATAAATCAAACTTTTTTTTTTCGGGAAAAAAAAAAAAAAAAAAAAAAAAAAAAAAAAAAAAAAAGAAACACTTGGTTTCATACTCTGGTCATTTGGCATATACTAGTGTGACCTTGGAAGCAGAAAAAAGTAATATTGGAAGCTAAATTCAACTAAAACAATCAATTGTATGGTTGGAAGGAGAATTTGGAGAAATTTTTATGCCCAATGTTTTAAATTTGGTACTGGCTTGTAATAATTTTTAGTTTACTTGCAGACCATCTACAAGATCAGCTTTGGTCAGATATACTTGAGCAAGCCAATGATGACAGAGTCAGATGGAGAAACTGCAACTTTGTTCCCAAAGGCTGCAAGGTTGAGGAATTTAACCTACTCAGCTCCATTATATGTGGATGTTACAAAGAGAGTAATAAAGAAAGGACACGACGGTGAAGAAGTTACTGAAACACAGGATTTCACAAAAGTATTCATTGGGAAGGTATGTGAATTGAACTCCAAAGCATGAATTTATAATTTGAGTTCTGTAAATTGAATCTTCTGTTTCTTTGTTGCCTCATGTTTGAAGGTTCCTATAATGCTCCGGTCAAGTTACTGCACATTATATCAGAATTCAGAGAAGGATTTGACAGAGCTTGGAGAGTGTCCTTACGATCAAGGTGGGTACTTCATTATCAATGGGAGTGAAAAGGTTCTAATTGCACAAGAGAAGATGAGCACCAATCATGTATATGTGTTTAAGAAGAGGCAGCCAAACAAGTACGCCTTTGTGGCTGAAGTTCGGTCAATGGCAGAGTCCCAAAACAGGCCACCCAGTACCATGTTTGTGAGGATGCTTTCTCGAGCTAGTGCCAAAGGGGTAATGGCTCTAAATATGGTGTTGCATACTGAGCTTTTTATTTTTTTTCCCCCTTGGAGGCATAGTGTCAAAGACTGATTTTCTTTTCCCAGCAGTTTGAGTTGTTCAAAGTATTGTTATTTTCTTATTGTTTTCCTATCTGGTCTTTGACTGCAGGGCTCCTCCGGCCAGTATATTCGCGCCACCCTTCCATACATTCGAACAGAGATTCCTATTATTATTGTCTTTCGTGCATTGGGGTTTGTTGCTGACAAAGACATATTAGAACATATATGTTATGATTTCTCAGATACTCAGATGATGGAGTTGCTGCGACCCTCCTTGGAGGAAGCATTTGTCATACAAAATCAGCAGGTATCTTTCTCTAGCAGGGTTGTGTTCTTTCAAAGTTAATGATTTGCAATATTTTTTAAAAAAACGTTAATAATGGTTTTTAGCTTTTAATACGAGAAATTTTTTTTTTCCTCTGCAAGGAACTCTACTAAATTCAATACATTTTATCCTCATTTCCCAATTTTCAAGTTCTTGTCTGCTCTATAATTTGGTTATTCTATTTTAACTTTTAGCTTTACAATTCTTCCCTTTTCATCTGACCTGTTTAGATGGGTTAATGATGGCAGTTCATCATCACTTAAATCCATATGTTATTTCCTCTTCTATTGAAGGTTGCACTTGACTACATTGGGAAACGAGGGGCCACTGTTGGTGTCACTAAGGAAAAGAGGATTAAGTTAGTCTTGTTTTCATAGCTTTACATGCATCTCAAGCTGTCTGCTGTCCTTCTTTATGTGCTTATGTAAAATATTCTACACGTGCACATTACAGGTATGCCAAAGAGATCCTTCAAAAGGAAATGCTTCCACATGTTGGGGTTGGAGAATATTGTGAGACAAAGAAAGCATACTATTTTGGGTAGGTGTTGCTTTGTATCTTTGCACACTCTTTGTTGGCTTGTAAATGAATGTAAAATGAAAACTATACTGCTTGTATCAGATACATCATTCACCGGCTTCTGCTTTGTGCACTTGGCCGAAGGCCAGAGGATGATAGAGATCATTATGGTAATAAGAGACTGGATCTTGCTGGTCCTTTGCTTGGTGGCCTGTTTCGAATGGTTTGTAGTTTATTGTTGTTTTGGTGGTCATGTGTAATTGTTTATTATTTTTTACAAGTTTGAGTTATTTTGTCTTATATTTCTGGTTGTTGTCTATGTGATACAGCTATTCAGAAAGCTAACAAGAGATGTTAGAGCTTATGTTCAAAAGGTTCTTCCATATGTTGAGTCATTTATTTAGTTTGAATGTCATTTTTAATTTTCAGGCTTGTATTTACATCTTCTTGTGCTTCATACAGTGTGTTGATAATGGGAAGGATGTGAATCTTCAATTTGCAATTAAAGCCAAAACAATTACCAGTGGCCTTAAATACTCACTTGCTACGGGAAACTGGGGTCAGGCAAATGCAGCTGGAACTAGAGCTGGAGTTTCACAGGTGGTGTCTCAATCTTCCCTTTTCTGTCTGTCTGTCAAGAGTTATAGTGGTCTTGCTCCTTTGATACATGTCTATGAAGTTTTTGATAATTTTTCGTTTTAAAACTCCTTAGAATTGTATGACCTAGCTGTCCCAGTTGTAGAGGGCGAGCCGTGGGTCATGAGTACACCTGGTGTTACAAATACAGTCAAACCTTTATAAACAAATACCTTGGACTATGAAGCATGGATACTTTAAATTAAGTGCTGCACTCGTATCAGATACTCGGATACGCGGATACGGTTAGGATACGGCAGGATACGTATCAGATACGCCACGTGGAGTATCCTGATTTTTTATTTTTAATTTTGCATAGGATACGGCTAGGATTTGGGAGGGATACGGGAGGGATACGACAGGAGTCAAAATGTAATATTTCAAACTTTATTTGAGGGTAAAATTGATATGATAAAATTTAATTAGGGGTCAAATTGTAAATAATTAAGATATAACTTAATATATAATATATATTCTGTTAATTTATGAATTGAATGGTATTTTTCATCCTATATAATTGTTATTTATATAATGTTTAATAGTATATAGATGCTATCTTCAAAAATATTTTAAATAAAATATGTATTTT
>JAVXUM010000030.1:27223529-27244213 GCA_035590655.1 Pouteria glomerata
CATTTCTCATACTGTTTCCATTTCATTGGATCTGTGTAACATGGATATTAGGAGATCTAATTTAGCCCCCTTTTTATTTGTCATCAATTGGGGCTAATGTGTGATTATACAATTGTAGGCTATTTGACAATTGTTAGAACCACTAAGTGGTTAAGAATGGTAGTGTTCTTTGTTGAAAGCATTGCTTATTAAGTCTGTTGTGTTGCAGGACAAGTGACAACCTTTATCCAATTTATAACAGCTAACCCATTATTTATGGATGAGCTCATATTTTTAGCCAGCTCCGAAAGCTCGCTGTAGAACTTCCTTGATGCTTAGAGCTTCTTCTTGATAGGAAACAAGGCACAGTATTAACATTTGCAGTTTTATAAGCTACAATATGACGCTTTGAAGATGGAATAGGGGGAGAGGATGAACAGTGCCTTGTTCATGCAAAGGTTGTAACCAGTAAAAAAAAAAAAAAAACTTGCACGTTGTTTGGAACCTGGATTTTTCTGGGAAAGAAAAAGGAAAACGATGGAAAACAAAGGAAATTAGGATTTATTTCCTTGTTTGGTTGTTTTTACAAAATTTAAAGGAAAAGGAGAATATATTTATAAGGAAACCACTTTCTTGCATTTGTTTTTTTGGGATTATTCAAGGAAAAAGAAGAAGTAAATGAAAACAATAAATAAAGGAAGGATTTAGATTTTTGTTTTTAGTTTTGTTTAGAAAAAGATACCAAATTGTGTTTTGATAGAGGAAAAGCAGTCAATAGAAAATAAAAAAAAATTGTTTAAAAATGCTCACATATGCCCTTTTTTTTATCTAAAGATTCAATAATTTATTGAAATACAGGTTTTTAAGATCTGAACATTGCCTTTATTTATTTTTAAAACTAAACATTGCCTTTATTGGATAATACATTAATGATGCATCCATGCATATATATAGAGGGAGATCTTTTGGATGCTAGAGAACTCCATCAAAGGTAACTTCAGAAGCAAATGGAAACGTCATAGCTCCATGGTCTTGGGCCCCGCATGGGGCATTGCCAAGTGCTTCATGCGCTCAGGTGTAGGCACGCCTTCCAAGTGTGTTTACATGGTGCTACTAGAAACAGGAAGCGGCAGCATCTGGATCTAGTGCTTCCTCTTTCAGATATACTACCAGGTCCAGTAGAGTCGTCTGCATCCAGTGCTTCCTCTTCCAGAGAGATTACCAGGCCCAGTAGACTGACTTTTGCCAGCTACTCTTGGGTCTTCTCTGTGCTTATTGAATTGCAAAAAATGCAATATGTCTCTCTACAGTTTTGATCATTCACTGTTGGGGAGTTCTCAACCGGTTCATTAATTAATGTTTTGGAGGATGGTGGTGAAGAATGTTATGCTTGTCCAAACAACGAAGGCAAAGCCATTGGTGGTTGCATTGACTTGAGAATGCCATAGGAGGAGGAGGAGGAAGAGGAGAAGAAAGGGAAGCTATGAGAGAGGAACAAAAAATAGAAGCAGAAACCCAATACAGTATTCCCCCAATTTTCTTTATCTTTTTGTTAGGAAAATTAGAATTCCTTGTCTTTTAGAACTTTTCCTTCATTTCTTTTGTTCATATTCTTCTAGTTTTCCAAGCGTTCCAAACATAGAAAACTATTTTCCCGAAAATATAAGTTTCTTTTCCTACTCAAAATCCGGTTTCCAAACAGGGGCTTAATAAATATGCTTAGGCTCATATTTTGCTTGACAAAGTGTGCCCTCAACTGGTCAAATGCTAGCTTACTCAAAAGAACGAGAAGAGGGAAAACTTGTTGCATTTAAATGAGTTAATTCAAATTTACTAAATATATTCTGGCTCAGTATCCTTGTCTTATTATTTTATTTTTTATTTTTTATTTTTTTTTGCAGGATTGCTTCAATGCTTGTGTAGCTGGCTGTGGTTACAAGGTGAGTTTTTTATCTTTTGGTTTTGTTTTGTCTCGTGGTTATGTCAAGGTTGAACTTCCATCCAAATGCTTTAAAGAATTTCCATTGAGATTTTTAGCGCTAAGCAAAGTCAAGTCCATGTATACTTCATTGGAAATATGGGTCTTTGAGTTGATCGCAGTGCTGTGTTAAGGCTTCTCTGAAATCTTAGTTATCTGAGACTGTTTAAAGATAGGTCCTTGTTTTTTGCTTGAGAAATTTTTCATTCTTCTGCTCTGGTTCCTGAAGTGTTCTGCATAGTTCTTCTGGCATTCTGTTGGTTTTTCTGGTCTATTCTCTTTTTCTCATGATATTTTTTCAGAGTTTATTTTCTCGTCCTTGCTCAAAGAAAATATTTCAAATTCAAGATAATGATTCCTTAGGTTGCAGAATGGCTTTCGGCAAACATATGTAAACAAACTTTCTGCTTATATGAGAAACTGTCAGATGGATGATTTGAATTATCTTCTGAATTCCCCAGTAAATCACATGGTAAGACATGGTCTTTAGAGTGTGACAAACTTTGTAGGAAATAAGAATACAGCCTATATTCGCTGTTCCTTACTCTAAAACCAAAAGTAAGACAAAAGGTGAGACAAGCAGTAGAAGCTTATTTATTTATTTATTTTTGGTGTTTTGTGGGGGGGGGGGGGGGTTGTTTACCAACTAACACAAAAAAACTTAAACTTTTGTTGACTTTTTCCAGCTTCTTTCAATCAAAATTATCATGTGTCACTTTTACACTTAAAATTTTTTATTTTTTTTAATCATTCAAACACCACCTAAAAACCCGTCATTATCAAATTGACTTTTCTTTGAAATTGCTTGCTTTATATGAGGACTTCTTTCAAATCGACTTTTCTTTGAAACTGCTTGCTTTATATGAGGACTTTTTTTATCAGATCCGATTATAATCTCTTGTATTAGCCAGGAGACACGCACAGATATAGTTAGTGTTTGGAGTGGTAAAAAATAATAAAAAACTTAAAAAAATATAGTTTGAGTTAATTTTAGGTATTTGGCATTTGACGTTTGAAATAGAATTTTTTTAAGAAGAATAGTCACACTTTTGAACTTTTGTGATAAAAAGTAAGAGAGAGAAACCGTGAGAAGGGTTTTTCAAATTTGTTCTAACGGATTCAAGAAAATTAGTATAAAATAGCAACAAAAGTATTCATTTGAAAGTTTTCGACTTGAAGAATATGATTGTCAAAAAAAATTTACGCACTTGGTTAACCTCTTTTCGGACTTTTATTTTTTTAGTGAAATATTGAAATTTTTTGAATATAGTAAAAGTGGGAATGTGTAATAGAGAGTTTTAGGTGGCATTTAGTTTGATTTTTTGTTTTCTATTTTATGTGTTTTATGTTTTAAAAATTCCAAAACATGTATACAAAAAATGTTATGTTTTCTTTATTTTGAGTTAAAAATACTCAAAATGATTTTTTGCCATTTTTCATTTTATATGTAAACTCATTTTCTTTTTTCTAAAACAAAATTTGAAAACACAGGTAACCAAATGCGCTTTAAACTGTTTTTTTTATTTTCAAAAGTTCAAAATAAAAAATGAGTTTAAAACAGAAAATAAAAAATAAAAACTGAAATAAAAAAGTAGCCAAACCAACCAAATGAGGCTTTAGTAATTTATAGAGGTTTTTGGAGATTTAGGCTTAGTTTGGGAAACCAGCTACTCAGCTTTTTTTGTGTTTGGGAAGAAAAAAAGTTGACTTTTTAGTAGCTAGCTTTTTTTGAGAGGTATAATTTGACAGTTTTATCCTTTATAATTTAAAAGAAATTTAAAATGTAAGAGGGTAATTTTAGTAATTGTAGAAAAAGACAAAAAAAAAAAAAAAACTGAGTAGCTGATTAGAAAAAAGTTAATTTCTCAAAAGAAGTCTTATTTTATTTGTTGACACTTCAAACGATGTCATAATCTTTTCGGGTACTAGTGCAGAATTTTCAACACATTGTACTTTTGGTTTATTAGCATCTAGTGCGACCAAGAATACCCACACACACAGCAAGGGGAAGAACATTTAGGCTGGGGGGTTATTTTTGTATTTATTTATTTTAATTTGTGTTTTTTGTTATTAGTTAGATGTCCGTCTTCGTTGAAATCTGTTGGTTGGCAAATTCATAACATCTGTTGTTTATTGCACAGTTTGAGATTCCTTCAGAGAAAGTTGATCAGGTTCATCCAAGCAGACCGGCTAAACCTCCTCCCCCTGAGAAGAAGAAACCACCGCCACCCCCTGTTAAGGCCAGCCCGCCTTCTGAATCCTGTACAAATACTGAAGACCTCCTCAGCACTTCTGCATAGATAGATAGAGAGAGAGAGAGAGAGAGAGGGAGGGAGCATAAATATACTACATATACGTATATATATTGCCTAAATTTTGTGCCTACAGGTCTGGAGGAAACTTCTTGTTGTCACCCACATCTTGCTTCAGTCCGCGGTATCTCAGGAACGTAGATAGTTTATATGTTCTTTTTGTTTCTTAAGCTATGGGCAAAGTAAAGGGTTCCTCAAGCTTTAGGCTCTCCAGAAAAGTTTTGACACTTTCTCGTGATGGAACTGCAATTGAAATTCCATATTCCTCAGAAATTGTATTCTCTTTTTTCGTAAAAAGGGGGAATAGTAATAGAATATTTTATTTATTTATTTATGACGAAAAAATCTCCCAGGACCTTTGGTTAAACTCTGGGCACTGCGGCATTGCTCCCATAGCCTAGCACCCGTTAAATCTGGAGTGCCTGAGAAGGAATCGAACTTGCGACATGGAAAGTACTCCCAAATTTCAGGCTCAATTTTACTCCACTGAGTTAATTCCGTGCGGCACAGCAGTAGAATATTACTAATTTGGAATTTGTTTAACTAATTACCAAACTGGAGGCAAACTCACAACTTCTATCTGCAAGTATTTGTCTGAAGTTGTGATGGCGACTTTAATAGATATTGACGACTTTTGGCCTGATATTTACATTTTGCATAATTTAAAAAGTCATGCTTAAAAATATATTTAATAAATATAATCTCAAGAGAAATCACCTACAAAAATTAAAAAAAAAAAAAGTATTTAAAATGACCGTTACATAAACGACGGTCTATGTCCATGATTTTAGTATTTTTTTTATTCGGTGGTGGTGGGTAAGATTGATGTGTTGCAATGCTCATAATGCTTGTGTTAATATTTAGTTATTTGAATGATAGCTTAGGGCAACAAAACAAATCACATAAATCATACTTAAACACAATTTAGCATTAATTCGATTAAAATTCATTTAGGTTGTGCTTAAAATATAAATTGTGGAGGGAAAAGAAAAATGAATGTGAATGAAAATGACAAAAATGTCAAATGAAGTGAAAAAATTAATATATTTTATTTTTTATAGAATTAAAAAAGATTACTAAAGTGAGTAGATATTTAAGGCATGTTTGGTAATATTGGCGTCGTTGTTATTTATGTTTAATTGTTTATATTTTTTAGTTTTTACTTTTTGTTATTTTTTTAAAATAAAAATTAAAACTACGTTTGAAATATAATTTTGTTTACAATAATTAAAATTTTATTTTAATAAATATTTAATTTTATTAAATTTTAAAAAATTAATTGAATTTGATAAAATATTTTACATGTTTATTAAATTTAATTATATTATTTATTAAAATATTTTAATAAAATTGTTTATTTTAAAATTAACAAAATATTTATAGTAAAAAAAGAGTGGAAAAACATTTTTTTTACAGTTTTATTTAAGTTTTTATTTTTTGAAAATAAAAAAATAAAAATATAATCAATAAACATATTTTTATTACTAATTTTTAAAAATTCATAAATATAAGCATAGCGGTAGTAAACAGAAACAATATCGAACAATGCATTACTAAAAAAGTTTAATTTTTACTTAGTTAATTGTATAAAAATTACATAAATTATTTATTTTATTTTATTTTCTCTCCGGAAACTTATCTTCTAAATATAAAATTAAGGTTAATTCAACAATTTAACAAGTTAATTTAAATATATTTTTAAATTTGACAAAATTTTTAAATTAAATTTGAACAGCCTTGACTCCTTTTTGCCCTTATGCCCTCTGCAATTGTTGCAAGAATACTCCCTGCAAGTGCATTGGATTGTTTATTCAAAACCCTAAAGTTTCGCATTTCTGTGCAGTTGTAGATCATTATACGCACAAATCACAATAATACAAATACGCACACATATATGTGTCATTGTGCATCTACTTCCGCTCATAAAGTCTACCTCCGACCGAATCAATTCTCTTTTCCCCTTGCTGCCACGGAGAGCGATGTAAGTCATCGGTTCTAAGGGGCTTTGTCCCCTTTTTTGTAAAATTCCAGTGAAAGTATTTGTTTTTAAAGAGAGAATAGAGATATTGTGTGTGTGTAAATATCCTTATAGGGTTGAAATTTATGTGTTTTCGTATTTGTCCGAGTTTATCAGTGAGTTTTAAAAGATTTAAATTGCTGTTCTTCAGTGCCATAGGTTTTTGGTAAAGTTTTAGAAAAACCCAGAATCGGAAACAATGCCTCAAGTGAAGATCATCGCAAAGAATTTCATGGACATGGTGGCGTCGTTGCCCGCCATGAAGCTAGACAAGCTTTACGACAACGCATTCATTTGTGAAGCCATTCTCAGGTTAAGCGACCTCTTCTCTCTCTCTCTCTCTCTTTGTTTTTTTTTTTCTCTTTTTTTTTTTTTTAAAAATTGGGCATTGAAGATTTTTTCATCTAAGTGTATGAGATGTTGCTAATTTGATGCTGTGAGACCGTTGATTTGAATGTAGCTAGAAATTGCATGATTGCCTCGCGTTGAATGCTTTTAATTTAATTTATTTTTTCCATACTTTGTTTATAAAATTTTATAATCCAAGAACATAAAGTTTTTGGCAATCTTGTTGAGCTTAGCTTTTGTTGATTTGCGTCTTAAAATAATGAGAATTTTACTCTGAAGTTTCCTAGTTGGAAAAAAAAAAAAAAAAACCAACCAACTTTGCAATTAATCTTAATAATGACTGATGCCGTGATCATTTTGTTTCTTTATTACTCTTTTCATATCTTTTCATGGCAGCAGTGAAATTTCCTCTAAAGTTCATCAGTTTAGTGAGCTAAGTAGCAAGCTTTTAAGTAGTTAGTCGATTAGTGCTTAAGTTTAGCAAGCCTTGATGTTGCTGCTTCTGTGCTAGATCTCTGCCACCCTTAGCCAAGAAGTATGTGTTGCAAATGCTGTACATTGATGTGCCTGTATCAGCAAAGTTAATGGAGGAGTGGGTGCTAGCAGATGGATTCTCTAAACATAAAGTAGCCATTGATAGATTGATTCAGTTGAGAGTATTGACTGAAACTGTTGACAGGTACAAAATGTCCTTTCTTTCTTGCTGATAGTTTTAAATTTTGATGCCTGGTTTGTGTACCGTACTTATCCTGTTAAGCTTGTTATTTAAGTTGAAAGCTGTGAATGTTCTAGCTCCTTTTTTTTTTTAAATTTTTAACAAGTAATAAAGGAAATGCATTAAAAGGCATCAAGGTGATGCCGTTCCTATACAAAAGGCCAAAAAGAAGTTAGAATGCAATTCAAGATGCTTAACAAAACTCGAAAAACTATACAAGTCTAGATCTTGTGCCCCCCTGATAGTCACAAATTCTTTTCATCCTATACCTGGGACATTCAACACTGAAAGGATTTTCTATTTCTCTCCCCCCAAATCAACCAACACAACAAAAAAGGGATAATCTTCTGCACTTCCTTTCTCTTTTGTTTTTGGACCTTAGCTCCCACCACAAAGCAAAAACGTGTTTGCAATATTTGGGAACACCCATAGTATGTCAAACTGAGAGACGACAAGCTCTCAAATTCTTTTGAATAGGTACAATGAATAAAAAGGTGATCAATAAATTCACCATCCCTCAGGCTATGTTTGATTGTCTAGACTGGATGATGTGGGATTAAACTTCCTCGGACAATGTTAGAGGATAACAGCTCCCATGGGTATGTGTTTTCTGTGGAGAATTTCAATCCTGTGTTTGATACGAACTAGATAAAGGACCTGTACTTGTTGTCTCACCTGTAGTAAAATCTGAAAGTTCCAGTAGAGAGTCTCTGATCTTGTTTTTTCAGTCATTTGCCTGTTTTTGTTTTTACTTTTCCCGATCCCTTCCAGAACATGTCCTCATGACTCTTTATGGTGGCTGTGTGCTCAACAGAAGTCTCCATTAACAGTGGTGACATACTGTCATTTTTTTCTCAATAAATTGGTGACATGCAGTCATTTAAACCTCTTTTGTTTTCTGACTGGTAAGGTCCACTGCCTCAGAGGACATTTGGGCAAGAGGTTGACCACCAATTTGTATGTTAATACTGAGTTAGTCGCTTCTTGAACTTAAAAACTGGCACATTTTTCTCCTTTCAAATTCAATGGTTTAACACATAATTCTTGGTTATACCTGAACACGCGTGTAGTAATTTGTACACAGAGAAGTAAAATTTTAATTTTGGTATCAAAAGTACTTCCCCCACAAAATTTACATCATTTGAAACTACTTCGACAAATGTAATAACTTGAAGTCCAGTCCTTTGGTTTTCTTTAATTCTGTGTATTATCTATTCAGAGTTAACAGCGTATGGTTTTGTGAAAATTTTGTGGTCTTTTGATGACATTGTGATATAATATTCACTTTATTGGAATTTCCTCTTCAAATCCAAGCAATACTTTTTGCCTACATGCTGAAGTTATTTGTATCATGGTCACAGGAAGAAGGACATTACTTACAGATTGAACCAAAAGTTTCAGATTAACCTTCAGAAGCATATAGTACATGGGTAAGCTCTAGATTGATGTTATATATATTTATATATATACATAGACACATTTATACTGCAAATAAGTTTGTATTTACTATATCAAAATATTAAGAAATTAATATAAATATTTCTCATTTATACATAGGGAGGTGAAAGAAGTATGAACAAAAATTCAAAAGTTGCATTCCCAAACAAATTGGACGCTTTCGTTTCTTACAATTTTGTTTTTTAAAAAGCTTGAAAGATGAAATATTATGTGTAAGTTCATGTTGTTTTTACTTTATTAAAGAATCTCATTGTTTTTATATAATTAACCCCAACTTGGTTTGTTTAAACTTGGTCCCAGGCCCATATGCATTTCATGTATTTAAGCAATAGGCTTGTGTCTGCGTCTTCTCAGTGCACAAAGTGGACCTGGACACGTGGACTAGTGTCCAACACACATTGAGGCATGTCAAATAAGTATTGGTGTCAGACGTGGACACAAAACCTTTTTTGAAGTGTCCATACTTCTTAACTATTCCTGGTGTTTTCTTACATAGCATGTATGGATGACATTTAAATTGGATGATGCAGTGGAGTTTTACCAAGGGAACCAATGCCTTCCAATATCACAGTGAGGCTGCCAAGCTTGGAGGATTTAGAGGCCTATGCTGCTGAACAATGGGAGGTGTGGACTTCATCTTTGTGTTTACGTTGTGTGTCTCATTCGTGCATGTATGTTTTAAGTAGGCATGGCGAGTTTCTACTTACCATAACATCTGTCATGAGATAATGTACTTGGTTTCAATTACTGTTCATTGTGCAGTTTCATGATAGTTTGGCCACCTTTCTCATGAATTCCAATTGTGATACATCAGTGTTTTTTGCTACACCTTATAAGCTCCGCCCAAGCTGAAAAGACTACGAACTTTAGCTCTTCTATGATGAAAATATTCCAGCGAGGCCTACTGAGTCAAAGGTTCTTTCCGCTACAGAATTTTACGAATTTTACCTTTTGATTTTATTACAGAGTTATAGGATCAAGTATCTCAATGGATATATTGTTACTTATCAAAAGAAAAAAATCTTAAAGATAATTTTCTTTTGCAGAGACAAAGAACCTCCAAAATTAACTGAGAGTGGTTTCCAATTCTTGGTATGCATTATGATTATTGCTGATTGCAATTATTAAGTGCCTCATTGAAAACTATACTGATCTCTGTGAATTACAGCTGATGGATACCAATGCACAACTTTGGTACATCATGAGGGAATATATCACAAATTCTGAGGTATCTAAAAAGTTTATGCTGATTTGAAAATTTTCATGATGATTTACGTAGCATGTTGATAAGAAATTAGATCTGATGTCATAAAAATCAGATTACTTGCCATATTCCCGTTATACTTTTCCTTATGTACTTTTTATAACAAAAAGAACATTGTGTGAGAGTTATGCTTTTGAATTTTCAACAGGTAGCTCGGGTATCTAGCATTGGAAAAATGGGTTATCATAGAAATAATTGGAGCCTTTCCTTTCTCACTTAATTGCTTTGATAACTTTGGTTAGTAGCTTAATGGCTGATATTAACCAATAATTTTACTTCCTCATTGTGGTGAAGGAGCGAGGTGTGGATTCAGCGGATTTGATTTCATTCCTGCTGGAGCTCAGTTTCCATGTCACGGGCGAGGTATAAATTCACTATATTATCTGTGTAACAGTGTTCTTGCTAGAGTGGTTGCATGAATGTAGGATTCTTCTCATTGTTTACTCTGTTATATATGCTGACATTTGTTGTTTATGATCCTTCCCTAACTAAAATGTAGTTATTCATTTGATGTATGCCTTTTTTGCAAGATTTTATACCTATTTGAGAGTTTAAAAAAAATTAAGATAGTTTATATAATGACTACATCGTTAACTTTGGGGTTCAATTGTAGTTTATATAATGACTACATCAGTAACTTTGGGGTTCAATTGTCTCCTTGATGTGCAGGCTTATAATATGAACACATTGACTGATATTCAGCGAAATGTTATAAAGGACCTTGCAGACTTGGGATTGGTCAAACTCCAGCAGGTGAATACCAGCTTCTAATTCTTTTATAATTTGGACTTTTTTTTCCCCTTTCTGTTTACAGTTTAACTATGTCTTTCTAGAATTCCTTGTATATTCTTTTCTGTTCAGGGTAGGAAAGAGGGTTGGTTTATTCCTACTAAGTTAGCTACAAACCTGTCAATTAGCTTATCGGACTCATCATCACGAAAACAGGTATCTTCTTTGTGATTCAACTTTAATGAAACTGTGTTATTGAGGATTTAAACCTAGTATCTTATTTGCAATCATTTGTTCTTGTTTCAATACTCTCTCTTGAATAGCACCCATAGGGTTTATTAGTTATTTGTGAGAAACATTATTGGGTTGGACTGTTGATTTGCCAAGCCGAATCTAGCTAACTGCAAAATATGATCATCTCACCTTGCCCTTAGGTAGAGAAGTTGCAGATATTGTTTCATAATGCTTAGGTTAAACCTGATTATGGGAGTTACCCTTCTGGTTTATGACTGCACCTACTTTTTTATTTTTTTTTGGTTGGCTTTACAGCAGGGCTTTAGTAATAAGTCCACAAATTTAGAGCATATGCAGGCCAATGACATCCTACTGTAGGCTGCCTTACTAGGTTTTGCATGATGTCCTTTCTGGTTGCTTTCCTCTAACCAGGAAAGGCCATAGGTGATGGGGTTTAACTTGAGTAAGGGTGTGGAAATAATACAAACCTTTTGACAGTGGTATTTTCACTATATTTGTTTTCTGTCCGTGCCATGGCTTCCAGTTTCCTTTCAAAAGAGTTCGAATTGGGTATTCCTTTTTTGCAATTTGTTGGGATCTAGGTGGGACAAAAAATTATTTTTTACAGAACATGTACTAGTTCTAGAGACTGCATAATGTATTTGTATCAAGTCATGAAGATATTTTGAGACACTATAATTTATTATGGCAATGAAGATATTCTTGAGCAAATTATTCTATTACCTCACCAATTCAAATATTGGCATGTCATGTCATGATTGTCTGCATAATTTTTCTAATTGCTCCAAATTAGTTGGTACATAACTTGTATTAGTGGAGTGAGTTCTTTTCCTCTTTTTATTGTTGAGCTTGTAAAGGTGTATTTTTCTATATTTTCCTAGTGTTCAACATATATATAAATTTGTGCCAGTTTAAATAGTAATTCTAATAATTTATTGTTTTAATTACTTTTGCTTTTGTCCTCCAGGGCTTTGTTGTTGTGGAAACAAACTTTAGGTTGTATGCATACTCATCATCTAAACTACATTGTGAAATTTTACGCCTCTTCTCTAGGTATGCCAAAATTTGCTTGATAAGTACTTTGGATGCTCTCTTTTAAATACTGCTTCTCCTATCTGGAGAGAACAATAATTCTGCATGCAATGGGTTGCTATTTTATGAGGATATTTGTTTAATTGTTAGCCACTATACCACCTAAAAGCTTTAGTTATTAGGGAGGGGGTAGCGCACCTGTCATGTGTGTTGTTGACTTATTCTCTCAATAAATCACCTCGTGTGTGGCCGCACTGATTTTTGGAAGTGGCCAAAATGGCACTATTGTTTTTTTTTTTTTTAGGTGGCAATAAAGTTTGAACTCAGGATCTTTACCTGCTTTGATACAATGTTAAAGTGTTAACCCCCATCTCACATAAAAGTTTAAGCTGTTAAGGAGGAGGCAAGTTTATTATTTATATTGGGTTATTTTCTCTTGATAATATTCACATATTCGTTATGTTTTTGTTTTGAACATGTTGAATTATCTTCATCCACCCAAGCAACTGCTCTCTAAGTAAATAGAGGAAGAAGGAAGATGTTAAGAAATTTGCGATGGAAGTCCTTTCCACGCTGGAATCACTGTCATATAATACGCTTTTAGGCAAGACTTTTTTGATGTTTAAATTTTCAGGCTTTGGAAGGAGGACAACTCTATTTATCCTTCCTTCGTGTCTTTTTAAATCTTTCCCCTTGCATGCTAGACTACGTTTGACTGTTATGACGCCACAAAGTCTATTCAAAATCCATGTGGGCCATCTGCAGTAGTTGAAATTCGAGGATTTTGGTTGAAGGGATTTAGGCCTCTTTGATTTAAATTACCTTACAAAAAAATAAATAAAAGATTTAAGGGGAGTTCAGAAACTACGTACCCTATTTGGTGTGTAATTCTGAATGCTTAAATCCTGGGCAAATATTGATATTGAGGAAAAACCAAAAAATAAAAAATAAAAACAATGAGAATTTGAAATTGGTATACCATTTGTGTTTATTTGTGAAAGCATACTCATCAAACCATTTTCCTCATTCTGGAATGTTGAGAAGAAAATAGGAGGAGAAATCGGTCTAATGGTAGCAAATGGTTATGTAATGTTTGGTAAGATCAGGTTCGATTCTACATTAATCTGCTGGGTTGGGGGGGGGGGGGTCAGGTTCCATTCTAGGGAATGATGTTGACCAAAGGCAGGAGCATCTGTGCCCGCATTGGTGAGAAATCCCTTGTTATTTTATCATCCAAATTCTTCTGGAAAAGTTAAAAATATGACTGATAACCGAAGATGTTTTAAATGGATTCTCGTTGTTCATTGGGTATTTAAAAATTATTATTATATGACTTGTCAAAAAAATATTAGTATTTGCCAGCTTGTCATTGGAAGTCATTACTCATAGTTTGTGTTTGTCTGAATGCTATTCTTTATATATGTCATTTGTCAGTGAAGGACTTCTATTTTTCTTTCTCTTTTTTGGTGCTGAAATGCAGGGTAGAATATCAGCTTCCAAATCTTATTGTTGCTGCAATTACAAAAGAAAGCTTGTATAATGCTTTTGAACATGGCATTATGGCAGAACAGGCAAGCCTCACTTCTTAGTTGTCTGTAGTTTAAATTGTGGATCATTTGGGACATTTTTAGGAAGTATTTCATTTTTTTTACTTCATATGGCTAAAACTATGCACTAGTTAATGGAAATGATCAGAGTTTGGTATGGTCTTCCTTGCGTTTTTCTTTACAAGAAGTGAGCTTGGTTGCCACTTCCAATTTTCTTGCCTTCTAGACATGTTTTCCATTGCAATGTTAGATTTTTCAAGAGATGCTTGTAAAGTTGGAAATTTCTATTTGTTATCATTTTCTAATGCAATGTTGAAGAATCATTCTTTAAGTTTATCCAATGTGGGCAACAATATTGGCGACCATAGCTAATAAGTTCTATGGTCATTATTTTCAAGAGCTGATGCAGTCAGCCCTTGCAGGCATGTAGTGCTCGTCTGGATGCTGTCTTTGGTGCTTTCAAAAATTAGTTAGTTCTCTACAATTTTTTATTTTTTATTTTTGATAAATATTACAGCTGGATATTAGTTCTCTAGGTTTTTTCCATGTTTCCCTGTATAATTTGGAAGTATACTATGGAGCCCCTATTTTGTCTGTCAATTAAATCCAACAACAATTTTGTTGTTACTTGCTCACTGGGGAAAAAATAATAATATTAAATAAGAAAAGTAAGTTGTCATTTGTTTCTCCTGTTTAGAATGTAATTTGCTTCTTTGAATTTTGAACATTTGGATTTTCGCAGATCATTTCTTTTCTTCAGCAGAATGCACATCCACGAGTTGCAGAGAGAGTACCCTCTGTACCAGAAAATGTCACCGATCAGGTTTACTAACTTCTTCCATGTTCATGCACCATTACAAACTTAAATGTAGCGGTTGTCAGTCCATTCAATATTTAGTTCAGTTCAGTCCTTTACTAAAAGTAAATTGGGTTACTCTATTTTTGTCTATAATCAGCCTCTTGAAGGCATGTATCCTCATTTGAAATGATGCTAGTGCCAAGTGATCTACATCTCGAACCGTTCAACAACACTCTGAAATTCAATTTTTTATTACAGATAAGGTTGTGGGAATCGGATATGAATAGGGTTGAGATGGCACCGGCTCATCTTTATGACGAGTTCCCTTCTAAGGTAAAAACTGAGCTCTTCTCCGCTACAATTGTATATTACTTTGAGCCTTTGATCATCTTATGGGTTTGTTTTCCAAATATTGCAGGATGTTTTTGAGGCTGCTTGTGAATTTGCTCGCGAACATGGAGGTTTGTTATGGGAAGACTTGAAAAAGATGCGCCTGGTAGTGAAGGCAGAAATAATCGTGGAAATGCGGGAATTTCTGCGTCGTCAGAGTAAATAATCGAAGTTCATAGAGCGGCATTGGGGACCGACTTCCCTGAATAACTACTGGGTCCTGTAGTGTAAATGCACTGCAAGCCCCCAATCCTTCCTGATCCCATTAGTTGAAAATTTTGAATGGGCTTGCTTAATTTAATCTTTTTTCTACTAGGTCAAGGCAGAAACTTGTAAGCCTGCGAGTGAGTGAAGTTCGAAAGGACTTGAGATAATTCAGCCGATTGATATATCTTCTGTGTAAGAGGGTGTTTGGCAGCCGCAAGTTTGACTAACTTTTGGTAAATTTTCATGTTTTTTTGCGAGTTGTAATTTTTTGTATGTTTGATAAATAAAAATGTAATTTTAGCAAAAAAGTATAACTTTTAAGTGTTTGGTAAAATTGTTACTGTAGTAGAGTAGAAAAGTGTATTTGGTAAAATTTTTTTACTGTAGTAGAGTAGAAAAGTGTAAAAAAGTGAGTTTGTTATCGTATCAAATTATTGTAGTAGAATAGAAAAGTGACAAAAATTGTGAGTTTATTGAATATACAATAATTATAATAGTGACAATTTTTAATATTTTTTTATTAATATTTATGCAATGTAACCTAAATAATCAATGGGCATCATATTTGCTAACTCGCCGGTATCAGTCATTTCTAGGCCTTTTTAAGATGTGCTACAATCAAGGCTCAGGACTTTCTTTTCTTGTTTTGTTTTTTTTCTCCTGGTTGTGCTCTCCTCTTTATGCCCACGCATTCTAAAATCTTGGGTTTATCAAGCTGTCATATAAAGTTTTATTGAAAAAATCAAGCGTTGGAGTCGCCATACACTAATTTCCTAATTAAAAAAAAAAAGAAAAATGGTTTTTCCTTGCTGGTCAAATATTTGATTCAGCCTCTGGGCATTTATATTGACTGACGTTATTCGGATGTTATCTCTTCGGTTGTATATTTACCATTCGAGATTCAAAACCATTATCGTTGCTTGTTCATTGTCAAAACTTGATTCATTTTAAAATGTTATGGAACATGGATTACAAGTGTCTATTGGTGGGTGCTGTGAATAATGAAGGTGCGCATTATGAGGGTATACTAGATACCCGTCGTTTTAATTTAAGGATCTGCGCAAGTATTTGCTGCAAATTACAGGAAAAAAGGAAGCGTCAGTGAATAAAAACATGTCTCGGAATGCATTGATCTGGTTTGGAACGACAACCTATATTTTGTAAGATCCAATCGAGTAATACTTTGGAAGAGAACGAAATTCAATGTATACTGACACGTACTATCGTTGTTCAGTTGGCCATGTACGTTTGTTGTTCCATGTGCAATGCTGAGATGGATTATTATTGATTGGAAGTCGTTGTGTGATGTTGATTCTCGTGGTGTGTACGTCCCTATAACTCGTTCTTGTCCCTATTTCTAGGTGCATGCATGCAAAGGACTAATAACAACCGGACTAATCTCCAACCTGAATCTTATGGTCCTGCACTATTTTTGAATCATTCACGGGTCGTGTCCAACCTTTTTTTGAATCACTTGCACATGGCGGAGCTTGGTGGAGTCAGTTGATCTCATTATTTAAATTTAGTAATTATTATTTAAATTTTTATATGACTATTATTTAAATTTTTTGGAGCTGCCAGTTTGTGCATTAGCATGGTAGTGATAACCACTATAGTAAATGCCTTATTTTATTTATTTATTTATTTTTGAATCATTCACTATTTGTGCCTATAGTGAATGTTTTATTTATTTATTTATTTATTTTGAATCATTCACTATTTGTGCGTTAGGATAATAGTAATTACCGTTGTGCTGTTTCTCATTTACGTTGGTTTTGGACAGACAATTGGATACTTGCAACTACATGCGTTTGTATTTCACGCCTACAAAAAAAAAAAAAAAAAAAAGTATCATTTGGGAAAATTGTTTAAACAAAAATTTAGATTCAAAAAAGTACAAGAATTGATGCTGCCCAGGATCGAACTGGGGACCTTTAGTGTGTAAGACTAACGTGATAACCACTACACCACAGCATCAGATGCTAATCTGGTTCTATCATAAGTTTATTATAGCATAAAAGAATAATCAGCCACAAACATTGGATTGATTAATGTTATGATTATCCCATTTCTGAAAGTAAATTATCCCATCTCCAAATAAATTATCACTCTCTTTGAAATGATAAATTTGACGAGATTTGATTTTATTTCATAAGAATTCTTATAAATTCTTATGTTTAAAACTAAAATAAAATTTTATCAATTAGATTTGATTTTATTTCATAACTTAAATTTTGAAATTTTTATAAAATTTGAAATTCAACCCAAAATAATAACATTTAATGAGAATTCATTATTTTCTTAAACAAGCTAAGAAGTGCATAAATTTATCCTACTATGTCATATTTTTCATATTTTATTTCAGTTAAATCAAATCAATTCAGTTCTTAAATTTAAAATGTATTTTAAACATAAAATTTTATTTACCAAATCAATTCAAATCAATTTAATTCTTTATTTTAAAATGAAATCAATTTTAACTGTGGAATATTTTCAAATAAAATGTATTAATATTTTTTTTTTAATCTCACAGAAAATATAATTTATAGTATTGCTATTCTACCAATGGAATAACACTTTAACAGGCAATTTAAAAATTATTATAGAAAAAAAAATGTTCAACAGGATAGCTAATGGAGGGTAACTCCAAAAAAGCCTCCATTATTTAATTATTCACACCATTATAATAAAAGAGGATGAGGATATTTAGTAAAATTTTAAATTTGATGAAGTCTTCTCTCTCTCTTTCTCATTTGATTCCCTTGTTTCACATGTAACTAAAGGCAGAGTATAGAAATCTATCTATTTAAGTATATATTTAATACTTCCAATGTATGGTGGTATTAAGAAGTAATACAATCTCCCCCCTTCCCTCTCATTCTTTGAATTAACACATAGTGAACTTTGTACATTAATATAAAAACTGTAATTACATAGTATCACTTAACATAAACAATAACTCTCAAATTTTTACTTTTTTTTTTTTAATTTTTCTTCGAAGTTCTCGTTCTATCGCAAATATCGTAACAAAAAAGAGTTAAAGTTACTAGCGATTAAGTTGTCTATTTATACTTTATTATTCAATTACGTTATGTTTTATGTAAATATATTAATAAAATGATCATATATTTCAAATTAAAAAATGTAGCAGAGACTTTGTCAAGAATATGTTTAAATTTTTACATGTCATAATCTGACAGAAATAAGTTTATTTTAGTTATTATATATATATATACATATATTTTAATTCAAAATTTTTATAAATATATATTTTTATAAGAACCTCGTGACGAACAACTTGTACACTTAATTCGCCATCGCACATAGATCCCTGAAAAAATTGTACCAACCCAATTAAGAAAAAAGACAAGCAAATTAACACTTTCTTGGAAATTTCCCATCCTTCACCTTACTTTCTTAACCGATCCTCTTCTCCACGTTTCAAACACAGGCTCCAAAAATTAATTTCCATAAAAACAACTTTGAGGAATTGACTATGTTGATCTTTTTTAGGGTATATTTTTAGATTAAAAATTTGGTAAGGAAGAAGAAAATGATCTTTCAATAAAAAAAAATAAATGAAAAGATACGAAAATTAAAAAGAAAAGAGAACAAAAATAAAATAAAAAATTCATATTATTGTTTGAGTGAATTCAAAAGACATATGAAAGTAAATTTATTTATTGGTAATAATTTCAAATTTTTAAATTTATCAAATCTATTGCATTTTCCTAACCATTTTTTTATTATAAACCAAGCACAAGTAGTAATAATGAATTTCATGATCTCTTTTTTTTTTTTTTTTTTTTTTTTTTTTTTTAAAGTAAATTTTTGATCCAAATACACCATTAAAACTCATTATTTTTCATAGATACGTGACCAATTAATTAAGAAAAATATTTTTTTTTACCAGAAAGTTATATAAGAATAACGCAGTAATGGTGTTTTGTAATAAAAATGTGTTTTCGTGATATGAATTAATTTCCAGACAAAAGAGTCATGCCATTCTGACTTAAATCTTTTATTAAGGAAAAACTCTGGTTGCATAGCATTAATATTGCGCATTAATTAACACACTAATTATATTCTTTTTTTATCATGCATGACGACTTTTATTTTCTCTGTCTAAATATATGTATGTGTGTGCATATATAATTGCTAGAGCTGAGGAGTGAGGACTACTACTCTGATCAGAGCCCAGTTCTGAGTGAGTGAGTGTCAATTAATTGCTTGGTCTTGTCAGAATGGCCAAGAGTGTGAAGGGTTATCTGCAATTATCGCTGAAAGTCGTGAACTCGATCATAGGACTCGTTGGGATTGCGATGATTCTGTACAGCATATGGATGGTCAGAGTTTGGCAACGAGACTCTCAAGGAAAATCTCCTCCTCCTTGGTCAGCTCAGCTCTTTATTATCATTCTTACCATCTCTTCATTTTTTTCTTTTTTTTTTTTTTAAGTTTTGTTTCTTTAACGTGAGAACACCTAGAAGATGTTTTCAGTGATTTCGAAGCTAAATTTATATCTATATCTATATATAGATATAGATATATATATATATATTCTGTTGCATTGGCATGTGAATAATTTGCTCTATCTAAGATGGTTCAGTTTGAGGAAATTATGTTTATGCTTTGATGCTTGCAATTCATTGATCCATTTATTTGGTAAAAATTGCAGGTTTATTCATGCATTTCTGGGCATGGGAATCACCCTTTGTGCCATAACATGCCTCGGCCATTTTGCTGCAGGCACTGCCAATGCTTGTTGCCTTTCTTGTGTATCCTTTCCGCACATAGGCGGATTCTGAGTTTGAAGTTCACCTACACTGAACGGAGTTTTAAAGATAGAGTGAGTTGAATTACAAAAATTTAAGTTCAACAAAAAGTTTAAAAATAGGGTCTGGATTATAAAAATTTAGGACAGGCTACATTTAAAAAAAAAAAAATTAAATTAAATTAAATTAAAGAAAAATTTTTTAGACCAAGCTAACTGAACTACAGCCTGGGTGACAACTTATGGTCAGTTTGCCCCTTTTCTAGACTGCGATTGCTGGATAAATATGTGAAAGTTTTGCACACTGGTCCACGGTCCATTTTACTTTCCTTTCTTAGATGATGGGATTAAGCAATTGAGCAATCAGGAATTTCCTTCCCTTTATGTTTTGAATGTGTAGCTTTTTTTTTTTTTTTCCCTTTCATTTAGTTTTAAGTATATGGTCGTGATCTTCTTGCTTCTCCTGCTGGAGACTGCACTGATAACAGACGTTGTCTTAAATTCTGACTGGGAGAAGGTATTTGTATATATATATATATAATATACATTCTTAATCTCCTTTCAAAATTCTCTCCTGATCAGTTCTTGAACTTGAAGAAGCTTCAGTTTTTTATTTTTTATTTTTGGCTCCATGATCATTAGGACTTGCCTGAAGATCCGACAGGAAGGTTCGACGATTTCAAGGATTTTGTGAAGTCGAATTTCGACACTTGCAAATGGATTTGCTTGTTCATCATCTTTGCACAGGTATCCCCTCAATGTTTCATTCCTAAAACTAGACACGATCCTTTGAATCCTATCAAGAAATCACTCATCTTTAGCAAGAAGATCTAAATGGTTGTTGAATGATTTGGTCTAGTGAGTTTTATCTTTTAATTTA
>JAVXUM010000030.1:27299283-27310595 GCA_035590655.1 Pouteria glomerata
GTTAGTTGTGGGTCCCATTGCGTGACCGTTGTGTATGCTCTGATGCAATGACCAGTTATTCATATTTTGCATGTTTACCACTCACTCCTCGGATCCTCGGGTCTGGGGCGTGACAATTTGTCCCTGTAAAAGCATAACTAAAGGCAAGGCAATAGAGAAGGACACTTACTGAGAAAGGTTTTTCCTTAATGATGAGTGATTCTACCTCTACCACCTGTAACTCAATCTCCTTGCGTGTGATGGGCTGTAGAATAAAACTTTTTAGAAGCTAAATCTGCATATGCATAATTAATACGTAGAGAAACAAAATTACTTGACACTTGAAGTTGATTAATAGTGTATCTGTCCCAATTTGACAATGGTATTCCACCTATTTAATTTTCTTAAAACTGATGAGAGATCATCCTAATTTTGTAACACCTTCATCTTGGGATTCATTTGCCACACAATTGACCGGAATCAAATTGGTGAAAGAAGTGGAAGGAAAGAATACAGAAAAAGGCTAAGCAATTTTGTGAAGACACTTCTGATGGCTGTGCATCAAGACATATTCAGGTATAGATATGTGCATAACCCTGATGATATAACTCCAGTCCAAACCTAAACCTTCAATGACAAATTATAAAAGATTGCCCATAGAAATCCCCGTTTGCATTAAGTTGCCAACCGTAGCAATCTACTTCTTCTCTTTTTCAACTGTTGAAGACAATGAAGAGTTAAATAATTGAGGGAATATATTTCATGTGAAAATATTTGGGGATGTAATGTTAATGAAAACGCATAAAACTAAAAACGCAATATGATGACACATTTTTTGCCCCAGCAAAATAGAAACGCAATATAATAATGTGCATTCTGCCCAAAATCATCTTGCGCCTTCAAATCTAATGAAACACTGAGTAGCACTTTGGCTAAAGACGAAATCCGAAGAAACTACACAATATGATTTTGCCTTTCCTATTTTGCTAGGGCAGAAAACACATCATCTTATTGCCTTTTTCAGTATAAGGAAAACCCATTCTTATTTTGTGTTTAACAGCGCATCACCAAATTTTTTCACATGAACAGTATTCTATCAATTATTTAACTCTTTAACAGCAAAAAGAAATAAAAATTCATTTGGCCAGTTTTGAATTCTTAAAAATGTGCAGCAATGTTGTCCATATCCTTGGCATGGCTACCCATAAGTTAGTGAGAGCAATCACAAAAACAAACGGTCATGGTGACAATCTATAATATAGTACATCCACAATACAAGATAACTGTATAGATTTGGCAACAGAGGGAAAAAGCAAAGCTTCCTTGTCAAATTTGTATTTAAGATATTCACTTACGCTACTGAGAATCTGCTGTGTCTGCAGGCGCCCTGGTTCTCCCAAATTTGTACGCCATGTAATCTGAAGTTTTCCAAGGACATTACTTCCCTCAACTTTCACCTGAGCTGAAACCTGTGAGGATGGTCTCAACTGATAGAGATAGTTATGAATTCCTCCCCCGGATCTGATGAGAATGGGTTGCTTGAATATCTCCCTGCCATTCCAGGGTATAATGTGAAAAAAGGCAACAAATATATATTAGTCCTCTAATAATTCAGTTACCACCTAGGCAAAGCACAATTCCGTGACTGGTGAACATCAGCTTTAAGAATTGTTGCACTCCAATGCTGAGCTGGGTCAAAGTCAACTTGGTCCATATAAAGGTTTGATTTAGTGTGATTTTCAATGCAAGCCTCCAAAAATGTAATTTCCTGAGATGGAAGTGGATGCAACTGTGTTAGAATAGATTTGATTGCTTGTGAGGACAATAGATTTGATTGCTTGTGAGGACCCATTAAACCCAGTGCAAAATATCGACATACTCAGGATTTGGTTATTATGCTCTGGAAAAAAAAAAATAAAAAAAAAAGACAGCAGCTGTAAGCAGATTTCTGATGATGCTGATAATACTGATTCCTTAGTTCAATCACAATTTAAAAAATTGTAGGTGAAATTTGTCATGCATTTCCACCAATCCCATGGTCAATGATAGATGGGACATAGGAAAACCAAAACCCAACAAAATCCTAAAGTGTTTAGTTCCAGAATTTCAAATCCAAACAGTCCAATGTGCGTATCTACACATGATTAAGGACTTACACTCAAAATTTTCAATTAATGCCAACATACCTTGACTGTGCGGACCTGCACAAGGAAAATAAATACAAGTTATGTTTGAGAAAGCAAGCAAGATATAAAACAAACACGAACAAAACAAGTATTACAGAAATCCATAAGGTATACAACAAAGATAAATATTGAATTTGAAATGAAATCATTTAACACTAATAAAATAGTGGATATCATGTATGATAATGGATTTAAGAGGATTTGAAATAATCATGTAAAAGTAGTTATTTGAAATCCTTAATAATCATGTAAAAGTAGTTATTTGAAACCCTTAACATTGAACTTGAAGAACTGTAAAAGTTAGTCACCATCCTTATATTTTGTAAAATTTAGTTTCCAATCCATTCATTTGAAATTTACACAAATCCATATAGAGCATTAACCTACATTCCAGTCAACACACATAGTCCAGCATCTACGTTTAGTGATTTCGGTAAAAACTGAATGCATGTAAAAATACCAACTGCTTTGACCTATGCTTAGGTTACGGGTGCTACCTTTGTCCTAACTGAAAGTGGATTTGCAACTACGAACTTGAAGAACTGTGGAAGATATTTACGTTCACCATCCCCATCACTATAATTGGCAGAACAGACAAGCCTAGAGAAGGTGGACCAACAATACACAATCAGTTTTGGTTACAGCATATATATATATATATATGTATAAAAGACCCAAAAATGAAAACTTCCAGTATATGAGCAAGTTACAACATACGTGTGTGAACCGAGTTCTTTCACATCATGTTCCACAATAAAATCATACCGGCCTCTTGCACGTATTGATTCAACAGGTGATTTTGATGTATCTAAAAGCATTAGTCTCTGCCTTTCTGTTTGCATTTCTGCCTGTAACCAATTTATGACGAGTCATTTTTTAAGTTTTGTTCATAAAGAAGGAATAAAAACATCAGCTAGCAAATTGTGTGGCCAGCAAATTTTTAGTATTAAATGACTATTCACCATTTCTTCAGTCCATCTACCTTCCAAAAATTTTTAACCACTGGAAAGACAAAATTGCAGGGAGAAAGTGTAAAATATACAAAACTAGATATAGTGTTAACGACAAAGTGGGATAGTATCAACTTGCACTCCTGAGGTTGGGTTTGAGAAGGAAAGAAAATTAGTTATTATTATTATTATTATTATTATTATTATTATTATTATAACTGATTACTAATTAATTACTAAAAAGTTAATTTTGTGTGTGTGTGTGTGGGGGGGGGGAGAGAAAAAAAATTATCTTTTTAATAATTAACATTTTACCTTTTATTAATTTGATATTTTTGCCCTTTAAATTTAAAAAAAAAATTAAAACGTAGAAGAGTAAATTTGATAATTTTAGAAAAGCAAAAAAATCTAATAGCTGTAGCTAATTTGTTGCCCAACGGAAACTCAAGATATGACCATAAAAAATCCTCTAATAAATTTCATAATTCACCAAAAAAAAAGAAAAAAAGAAAGAATGAAAGAAAGCCAATTTCATTAATAGGCGTTAATACATTTCTGAAGGACAACAGCTTGCAGGAAGAGGTTCATCCTATGTAACTCAAAATTCCATATATATATATTTTTTTCACACACACACACACACACACATATATATATATATATTGTCATACACTAGTAGTTTAAATTTAAGACGCATCATCTAATTATTTAAGAGACAAACTCACAGGAAGAATCACCTTAATTATAACTTCCCTGACTTCAAAATTCGAACTATTGTTGATACTGATGTAGCTGCAAAAAGTCTCTCCCAGGTAAATCGCTCTGCCATTTCAGTTCATATCAAAATCTTATCCATCAATATACATATACATATATATATAGAGAGAGAGAGTGAGAGAGAGAGAAGAGGGCAAACCCGAAGGATTGAGGGAGGTCGAGGAGGCCGGGGAGGCCCATGGCGTCGGAGTGCTCCTGGAGGAGTAGTCGGTTACGGTAAGTAAGGTCGGAGTCAGCCGTGGAAAGGGCATAGTTGCTTAAGAGGCGAGGGAGGTGTGAGGCGGCGACGGAGTCATCGAAGAGGTCTTCGCCGGCGATGAGGTCGCAGGGGTCGAACCGGAGGGGCGTGTCCACGTGGAACGACGGCCTGCACAGCCTCATCACCCGGAAGGCCAGCGAATGAGCCGCCTGCCTACTGCTCATATCTCTCTCTGTGTCAATTGAAAGGGTGCTGCTTCTTTTCAAGGTTCAGAGCTCATACCAGGGTTGACTCTCTCTCTCTCTCTGAGCTGGCAGTTTGGCTTGGCATAAAATATAAAGCCTAACAAATTGGACTATCGGTAAATTTTTGTTTAATTTCATAATAAATATATAAATATCGGTGATTTTTGTTTAATTTTATAATAATATAAATCTATATAATAAATTAAGTTATTAATTTAATATTTATATATTAAGAAGAGTTTAAAAAAGGCTACTCAATTTTTTATTTTTTTTTTTGTCTTCTTCTACAATTACTAAACTTACCCTCTTACATTTTAAATTTTTTTTAAACTATAAAGGGTCAAATTATTAAATTATACCTTCAAAAAGTTAGCTACTAAAAAGTTAACTTTTTTTTTCCAAACATAAAAAACTAATTTTTTTATAATTAACTAATAACTAACTAAAAAAAATTAACTTTTTTTCTTCTCAAATTAAGCTTTACTTTGATAATTATTATTATACAAATTAAATATGCTGTTACTGATTTTTTTGTTTTTGTACTTTAAGGCAAAGGTAAATTATACGAATGTATATAAATGTAGTCTGGTTGGGACATATGCGTCAGTAAAACGGGTTAAGTGGAGCGAAATAAATAGAGCTAGTGAAGGAGGCATTGGCTAATTCAAATTCACGGGAACGCATACAAAATTTGGTGCCGTTTAATTTGCTTTTTTTTTTTTCTATTTATGTGTTTTATGTTTTAAAAGTTTTAAAATAATCAAATAAAAAAGACTCTTTTTCTTGATTTCAAGTTTTTTCTTATTTTAGATTAAAAATATTAAAAATAATTTTTTATCATTTTACATTTTATGTATAAATTTATTTTTTATTTTTTAAAATAGATTTTAATAATATAAGTGACGTAATACGTTTTAACTATTTTTTTTATTTTTAAAAGTGTAAAATAAAAAATAAGTTTAAAATAAAAAAATAAAAAATAAATCAATTGTCACCTTAGGGTATGGAATGCTTAACCCCTACAATACAATACAATGGTAGTACAAATTTTGTCATTTCGCGAGGAGAATACAAGAAGCTCGCTGAATCTTATAAAGGCATTTTTCAGTTCAAGTTCGTAGGAATAGCGGGGAGCTTGGCAGTGAGAATGTGCGAAGCTTACCACATCTCACAAGAAGATCACTTTGATTCATGGGATAATAACTAAAGCCTTATTTTGAGGTTTTGTCACTTGGCGAAGAGAATGCGATACCCGTTTTGGAGTTTTGCTCAAAAGGAAAAAAACGTTAGAAAGACGTTAGAACTCACTAGAAACTTGTAAGAAAATGCTCCTACAAGAATACGTTCATCTTGTAGTTTTTTGAATTATATTTTAAAAGCCCAACTCGTACATAATTTCGTAACTTATATATTTTAGATTATGTTGTACATCAATAAAAAGTTCGAAGTATGATTTTTAAAAGGTTAAGATTGATAGAGAAATTAAGAATAAAATGATAGAGTGTTTTTTAAAAGTTCTTTAAGATTCTCTCATCTTCTTCTTTTATTTTTCTTATTTCATTGTTAGAGTTTTTTTAACGAAAATCAAATTTACTATAACCGTGAACATATGCATATTGTCGAACTGTATAAATCTTATGTTTTTTATTATTATTATTTTCTTGATTATTAGTTTTGTATATAATCGTTTATATGTGTCGCATGAAGATAAATTTATATTACGTAGAATAATATATATATTAAAAAATCTTTTTATTCATTTTGTGAAAAAGTAATTGTATCAAGAAAATAAAAGTAACTTTATTTCTACATTTTAATCCCTTCTTAGAATAAATATACTAATAATTTCTATAATCAGAACTTATTTGGCATTAATTTTAGAAAATGAACAATCCAATTTAGACATTTTTTTGTGTAATATGATGCCTCCAAAACATTTTATCAAATGCAGTTATTAAAATAAAGTGGCAACTTTGAATACTTATTACTCTGAAAAAAAAAAATCCATTAAAGAAATTTTTAACATAAATACTATTGTCACACCATTTTGACAGTGCAAATTCAGGATCGCGAATAAATTAAACCATTTATAAACATGGTTCGCTCGGTTCATTTATTTAATAAATAAGCAATGTTTAAACATAAAAATTAAAACGAGCTGAATCTGAACATTTTCCGACTTGACCCGGTAAGGGGTGGGTCATATTCAATGCATCTTGTTGCCTATGTTTTTACCACAACCTAACCCTACCCAATAGGGACAAATACGAAGGGAAAGAACAAGGCTGATCTTTGAGATGCTTTCATTTAGGGAGAGTGTTATGCACCCAAACGATACTGATGTGTTATTTTTTAATTGAATCAGCTCCTCTTCATATTCCCATTTTCAAGCTATGATGGAGCTGTTAGTTTTTGTTCAACTTCAAATCTGGGGTACCTTTTGAAGATCCACAAGTTGATTTTTCTTGTCAAGTGTCTTGCCCAACCGCACACCACAATTTGATGCACCAAAGTGTTTCCTGGCTATTTTTATGAGCTAGGGCAGTGTTTGTATATCCCCGAATGGAACACCCATTAAACATTCAAGTTACCAGCTAGAAGAAATCCAGTGTGGTTATGGAGGTTCACTTCAGAGGATGAAGAGTGATGTTAAATTAAATTACCTGTGGCATCTCTAAAATCACTATTACTTTTCTAACACTTGAACAGAACTCTCTTGCATTTTTTCACTTGCTGCTAACTTTTGGCATGCCTTTGAAGATCTCTGAAAGCTGATTAATTCTCTGACTTGGTTTCTTAAATTAATGAACTTTTACATTGTTATACTATCAAATGAAAATGATCCGCCATAATTGAACTTGTGTTTACTGCACTGGAAGGGAGGTCTGCAAGGCTCTGCCTGTACAGAAGTGTTTAGTAAACGCCAAAAGCAGCATCCCTTTCTGACATTCTGCACTGCCTTGGCCACAAGCCATTAGCCTCATAATCAACATGACAATTTTCCAATGACTGCAGATCAAGTGTGCGAGATGAAGCACTGGGTTTGGAAGTTTCATCTATAGGGTCCATATCCTCTAGATCAGACCAGGGCCCCCCAAACATATTTCTCCTGTGCCATTCTTCAGCTGAAGGATGGAGTTCTAACTCACGGAGTAAAAGACCAGCGGCATCTGCACCTTGAGGCCGGGGAATATTCTACATAGAAAGCCCAGTAAGTAAAAAGAAAATGTTGGAAGCTGTAGTGCTCCATATCTAATGAACTGTAATCTCAAATTTCGGAGTTTTGGATAGTTCATAGAATGGCAAAACTATGTGTCAAGATTTATTCAAAATGAACATTTAGGGTTGACTTCTATTATTACAGCAAAATTCTAGTACAGTATGCATTTGAGAGGTGTAAATGAACCGAACTAAGTCGAGTAGTAAGCTATTTGAATTAGGCAATGTATGTAAAAAATTGGTTTACAGTTTAGGTTTAGTTCATTGATCTTTCCACTCGAACTCGAGTGAGCCTTTGATTGAATCAATGTTGAATCCAGCTCAAACAGTTTGATATTATACATTATATTTATCGAGTATTAATATATCAAGTTAAACCCTGGTTAGGTTCTGTTGAAATAAAATAAACCAATGTAAATAATAAAGTTGTTCATAAACCAATATAAATAATAAAGTTGCTATCTTTCTAGCAGTTTAAGCCTCTAGGTGAGATAGTAACTGACAATCTAATATGGTATCAGAGCAAGTAAAAGTACTGATTTCGAACCTCATTGTCACCTAAAAAAAATCAAGACTCCCTTCTAATAACTTAACTTTTTAGGTGAAATGATGGTTAACAATCTAATAGGTTCAATAGTGTAATGAGCTTAAAATTGTAGTTTGGGTTCGGTTTGCTTATTTTTTGAGTAAAGCTCAAGTAGGCCTATGACCAAATAAAACTTGAGTCAGACTCGTGTAGCTTATCTCATTTTATAGTCCTATCTAAATGGCTCTGTAAATTTCTTCCACAAAGCATGTAAGATTTCCTTTATTTCCATTATTTTAGGTTGTGTTATGTCTTGCAGATGTGTGCAAGCGTATATTATTGGGGATGGTGGTGTGCTTTAGCAAGATTTTTCGGCGAACTTTGTTTTTTCGCACAAAAGCTTAATTTAAAAGAACTTCCACCGATTAGTTTCCAAACAAGATTTCTACATTTGGATAGGGTAAGGCAAAGTGTAGTTCAGAAGTCCCAAGTGTCAACCTGAAATTTGAAATTTAAGAGCATATATCATTGGATGCATGGATAATAACAAATAGCATGAAGGTACTATTTAGCATAAAAGAAATCATTCTGACACTACAGGCCTCATAAATCAATGTAAGAATAACTTTTGATAGTGAAAATGAGAAGCAGCATCATAACAAAACAAATGCAACAGTACATATATTATTCCACCAAATTTAGTCAGTCATCAAGTATCTGCGTATGTGGACCAAGGGATGCTTTTACAACCTTTAATTCCCATTGATATAATGTAATCAGACCTGGATGTTTCTACTCCCCACCTGAGAAACAAGTAAGGGGTGTGCCAGACCAGATGTTCGCCTTCAGAGATCCATGAGTATGAGGAAGAGGACTTTCACCTGAATGCCAATAGCAAAAAAATATAAGAAAGCACACACTCCTTGTTGAATCACTAGAATCATCAAGAATGTCACAGATACGATAGTTGAATCTCAGAAACCATATAAAGATATTCAGCCTGATAATGAAACTAAACTTAACAGTATAGGTGTTTGGTTAATCATAAATTATATATATATATATTATGATGCAGGTGCTTGGTTTATTTGAAATACTTAAATCTTGCATGCAAATCATAGTGGGATACTCTTTACCTCCTCAAATGTATAACCTTGTTAGTATTACCAGAACTTAATCTTAACCAGCTAGCAGGACCTTCTTCAGGCCCTTTTGTTCCAGAGACGACTTGACCAGCCCAACCTACCATCTCAGTTGTACGTGTGGTGGAAGCCAAGCACATCTCCCTCTACAAGCAGGCTAAAGCAACTGCTCCCCAAGCTAGCTTACCGCACACATCCAAGTCCCAGAGCAACCTTAGGTAATGTAGCTTCACCATGTTGCCTATGTGGTCTGGCAATAGATGTGACCCGATGATAATGAGAATCAGTACCCAGGCATGGCACTGTATGTCCGTGTCTGTAGCCTCATTTGCCAATATTAAGAAATAGTTCGTGAGTCAAGAAATCTTCAGTCGACCCCTCTTAAGTTCTGTTAGATCTGGGGTCTTTTCAAGTAACTCTTAGCACAGTGCCTGCCGTCCTGCCAGTCCACGCTGCTTATCTGTTCCCGTGGCAGGCTCTTTATCAACCTATAGGCCTGAAATAGGCTCTATATCCTGTAACGTGATAGTAGTCTCACCGACAGGGAGATAAAATGTATGTATCTCTCGTTTTCATCGCTCTACTAAGAAAGTGAGCAGCGACCAGTACAAGTGGATAGCTCCCAACCTGTATATCCCATAGAATCTAGCCCTATGAAGTTACTGCAAAACACTTGGATCCTGAAGTGGATCCAATATTTGGCGGAAGGCAGTCATCATAGTCCAAACTCGTATCACCACCTCAAACTGCATAGAAAACAAATGTAAAGATAATAAGTATTAACCACAAATTAATACTTAAAATGATAGCATATGTAGAACATTATAATCATCGAATACAAATTACATACTCTAGTAGGGGACTCCCAAATATCAGTAGATCGCTGCTCAACCTGGGAGTGGAGTACACAGGGATCTAATGGCTCAGGATCCAATATATGTCGTCGATGAGATATTTCGCTGTACAAATCACATAAACATTCACAATTTATAAATACCAACACATTAATAGGTAAACAATGTTAACTTTAAGTAAATAATGCCCCATTTAGAGTACTAAACATTCTCAAAAAATTTCAAAAGTTTCAACTCTTTCAAACTCTAAAAAATTCTTACTTTTTCTAAAATTCTGCTAAAATTCATTGGACATACCAAAATTCTACCAAAATCTGTGAGATCTCACATCGATTGGGGAGGAGAACGAAGCATGCCTTATAAGAAGGATGTGAAAACCTCTCCATTGAGAACGCGTTTTAGGTGGCACTGGGGTAGCTCTCGCCAAGAATAAAACCGTAAGGGGCTAGGATGCTATGTACGCCCAGTGGGCCCAAAGCGGACAATATTGCAAGCGGGCAGTCCGAGCTGTTGCAATGGTATCAGAGCCGGTGCCGGATCGGTGTGCCAGTAAGGACGCTGGGCTTCCAAGGGGGGTGGATTGTGAGATCCCACATCGGTTGGGGAGGAGAACGAAGCATGCCTTATAAGAAGGATATGGAAATCTCTCCCTTGATGACGCGTTTTAGGAGGGCACTGGGGTAGCCCTAGCCAAGAATAAAACCGTGAGGGTCCGGGATGCTGTGTGCGCCCTGGCTGTTGCAAAAATGTTATAATCTAGAAATAATTTTTATTTTAAATTATTATTAATTAATTATTTTAGTTAGGAATTCTATTTTATTGGTAGAATTTATTTAGGAATTATTTAAATTAATAAATTAGTATTTTGGATAAGTAAGGACTCTTGAATGATTAAAAGATTAATTGGTGGGTTTTAATTGGAGATCCATCGGAATTTAGGTGGACATGATTACATTTAATTAGAAGATTATGTTTATAAATAGAAGGGTCAATTAGGGTTTTATTATATTTTATTTGAGAGTTAGAGAGAAAAAAAAAAAGAAATAAAAGAAAAGGTTGCGCGTGAAATGAAGAAGAAGAATTAAATGTTAACTAATATTATTCTTTTATTAATTTCTGGTAGTTATATATATATATACACACGCACACATTAGAGTTGGGATATTTTTGGAAAAAAAAAATTCACGTGATGCATTGTCCAGAAACAACCTACCGTGACAACTGTTTACAACAAT